>CAUYQS010010280.1:0-19416 GCA_963574585.1 Otolemur crassicaudatus
CGCCCGCCACAACGCCCGGCTATTTTTTGGTTGCAGCCGTCATTGTTGTTTGGCGGGTCCGGGCTGGGGATTCGAACCCGCCACCTTAGGTGTACGTGGCTGGCGCCTTAGCCGGTTGAGCTATAGGCGCCGAGCCTATCCAGCTTCTTTACCTCGCTCATTTGTTTCAAATGCTCCAATATTGTTGCAATAGTAACACCAACCCTTGCTGCTAGTTCACACACAGGTTGAGATGGATTTGCTTCCACTACAGCTTTCAGTTCATCATTATACACCTTGGTCTCCGGCCTCAAATTCTACTGTTGTTTTATTAACTAAGTATATGCAATATTCTAAATCTTTTGTTGTCATTTCAACAATGTTCATAGGTTCTTCACCAGGAGTAGATTTCAAGAAATCCTCTTTGGGTTGGGAGTGGTGGCTCATGCCTGTCTGTAATCCTAGCACTCTGGGAGGCTGAGGCGGGTGGATTGCCTGAGCTTATGAGTTTGAGACCAGCCTGAGCAAGAGTGAGCTCCTGTCTCTAAAAAACAGGCAGGCACCTGTAATCCCTGCTACTTGAGAGGCTGAGGCAAGAGAATTGCTTGAGCCCAAGAGTTTAAAGTTGCTGTGAGTTATGATGCCACGGTATTCTACCAAGGACAAAAAAAAAAGAACTCTTAGTGACTAGGGAGCACTGCCAATGAGTAGTAACAGTTTGAAAGGAATCTTTTTTTCTGAGCAGTAGGACTCAACAGTGAATTTAAACTATTCAGTAAATTGTGTTGTGAACATGTGTGCTGTCATCTAGGCCTGGTCATTACATTTATAGAGCATAGGCAAAGTAGATTTAGCATAACTATTAAGGGCCCTAAGATTTTCTTTTTCTTTTCTTTTTTTTTTTTTTTTTTTTGATGCAGAGTTTTACTATGTAGCACCTGGTAGAGTGCTGTGGCGTCACAGCTCACAGCAACCTCAAACTCCTGGGCTTAAGGGATTCTTTTGTCTCAGCCTCCCAAGTAGCTGGGACTACAGGTACCTGCCACAACACCCGGCTATTTTTTTGTTGCAGTTGTCATTGTTGTTTAGCAGGCTCAGGCTGGGTTCAAACTCGCCAGCCTCGGTGTATGTGGCTGGTGCCGTAACCACTGTGCTATAGGCACTGAACAGGGCCCTAGGATTTTCAAAGTGGAAAATGAAGAATGGCTTCAACTTAAACCAGCTACAATTAGCCCCTAATAAAAGAGTCAGCTTGTCCTTTGAAGTTTTGAAGTCAAGCATTGACATTTCCTCTCTAGCTATGGAAGTCCCACATGGCATCTTCTAATATAAGGCTGTTGCATTTAAATGTTGTCTAATGTAGCCACCTTTATGAAGGGACATAGCTAGATCTTCTGGATAACTTGTTGCAGTTTCTACATCAGTACTTGCTGTTCCACCTTCTACTTTCAAGTTATGGAAACGGTTTCTTTCCTTATACCTCAGGCAACCTCTGCCAGTTTCAAACTTTTCTGCAGCTTCCTCTTCTCTCTCAGCCTTCACAGAATTGAAGAAAGTCAGGACCTTGCTCTGGATTAGGCTTTGGCTTAAGGGACTATTGTGACTGGTTTGATCTCTCCAGAGCAGTCAAACTTTCTCCACATCAGCAACAAGGCTGTTTCACTTACTTCTCATTCACATGCTCCCTGGAAAAGGACTTTCAGTTCCCTTTGCGTTTATAACACGGCTAAAGTATGGCACAAGAGGCTTCGCTCTCAGCCTGTCTCTGCTTTCGACATGCCTTCCTCACTAAGCTTAATCATTTCTAAATTTTGTTTTGTTTTGTTGAGACACAAGTCTCACTCTCTTGCCCTGAGTAGAGTGCCATGGCATCATCATAGCTCATAGCAACCTCAACCTTTTGGGCTCAAGCAATACATGCCTCAGCCTCTCCAGTAGCTGGGACTACAGATACCCACCCACAACACTCAGCTAGTTTTTTTTCTAATTTTAGTAGAGACAGGGTCTCTCTGTTGCTCAGGCTGTTCTCAAACTCCCAAGTTCAAACAATCCACCTGCCTTGTCCTTCCAGACTGCTAGGATTATAGATGTGAGCCACTATGCCCATCTCATTTATAACTTTTTTTTTTTGAGACAGTGCCTCAAGCTGTCACCCTGGGCAGAGAACCATGGCATCACAGCTCACAGCAACCTCCAAGTCCTGGGCTCAAGAGAGTCTCCTGCCTCTGCCTCCCATGTAGCTGGGACTACAGGCGCCTGCCACAACGCCTGGCTGTTTTTTGGTTGCAGCCGACGTTGTTTTGGCGAGCCTGGGCTGGATTTGAACCCACCAGCTCAGGTGTATGTGGCTGGTGCCTTCGCCACTTGAGCCACAGGCGCTGAGCCTCATTTCTAACTTTTGATTTAGCATTAGAACATGTGACTCTTCCTCTTACTTGAACACTTAGAGGTCTCTGTGGGGTTATTAATTGGCCTATTTTCCATGTGGTTGTGTCTCAGAGAATGGGGACATAACAGTTAATGGAGTGGTCAGAACACATACAACATTTATCAATTATGTTCACCATCGTGTGGACACAGTTCATGATGCCCCCAAACAATTATAACAGTTACAGCCAAGACTGCTAATCACAGATCACCCTGATGTATTATAACAATGAGAAAGTTTAAAGTACTGTGAGAATTACCAAAATGTGAGACACAAAGTGAGCACACATTGTTGAAAAGATGGCACTTATCGATAAACTTGCCTGATGCAGGCAAGAGTTGCCACAACCTTTAATTTGCAGAAAGCACAATACCTGCACCCCACGACAGAGTGAAGAGCAATAAAACGAGGCGTGCTGGTGCGTCCAAGCCAAACTACCACAGACTTTCAACAGACTCAGGGCAAGTTCTGAACATGTAATGCTCTAATGACTGCAAAGTTTTACACCCTTTTTTGAATTTAAAAAAGGCAACACAGAATGCTCAAGGAAAAAGCTTTAGTGATAAATAAAATGCTATGAGGCAAATGTCACAATTTATTGATTCAGAAATAAAGCAAAGTGAGGGTGGCAAAGATTAATTTCTAATTTCCCCTTCCTCAAATCTAGACGATACTACAGAAAAATGCCTCAGAAATGTGCTCAGGTAATCTATTACACAATTTTAACAAAAACACAAGGCTGTATACTCTCTTCCCTGTTTCAACCGCTCAGGGGAAAACCATTTGCACAGGTTAGTTCAAGAGCCAGGTACTGTGAGCAAGAGCTTGGTTGCAACCAAGGTTCATCTGTGACAACTGATGGCCTTGCCACTCAGTCACACCACAGAATTGGACAACATTAGAGCTGGATCACAAAAAGTAACTAAAGGCAAAGACTGTTTTCTATTTCACAGTGTAAGCCCATATCTTTGCACACGAAATAAGACATCTGAATTGAATGAGAAAAATGAAGCCAGAGTCATGAAGGAGATTACTGCCCCAGGCCAGGGTCATACACTCATCAGTGGCAAAACTGGGAACACACTGAAATTCCCTGTGCATCTTTTTCCCACCTCCCTTGCTCTGATCTTCTTTTTCTTATTCGCTTAAAACTTTCCCTTCAGGTCAGCCCCTAGTAACCTACAGAGAATATCAGACATCGGGCAGGGTCAAACATATTGGTAATCTCTAAATCTATTCAAAACCTATTTTAAAATAAAAACGAATGTTTCCAACATCTTACTCATTGACTTCCAGGTCCTGGTCATCGGAAGATTCATCTTCTAGGAGATTTTCAGAATCTGGTTTCCGAATAAGAAAGAACAGAACTGTTCCCACAAGGCTAATCACCGTTAGGGCAATAAACACTGTTCTTCGGTCACTCTCTAAGGAGAAAAAAGAAGAAACTAGCCAACGCTGGCCAAATAATTCCAGAATTAGTATTATGCCCAGGGTTGCTTATAATCATCAAACTGCTTCCTCATTTTTACTTTAATGCATCAATAAAAATTTAGGATGAGGAGATAAACAGGATACCTCCACCTTTGTCTTTCAGTTAGAGTAACACTAATAAGCCAAAAGAAAAATAGCATAATAGCTTAATCATGTTCTCTCAACCCAAGAAATGTACAGAAAAAATAACCAAGCATTCAGAAGTCTTCTGATGACTGACGAGTACACTCGCACAGTGCATAACCTCTCGTATACCTTCAGACACCACTTGGAGCATAGGCATAAACTATAATCCCAGTTTAATACGTAGTAATAATGATCCGAGGAAAAGGCTTACTGCAAGCTAAAATCTAAGAGGATTTAAGGTACCAAGGTTCATCAGAATAATGTTTGAATAAAGCAATAATGGATATTTCTATAGAACTGCTACTGTGCTCTGCCAACATATCCAAATAAAGCAAAGCGAATAAAACAAACCTGATATTTGAGTTTTCCCTTGCCAGGCAAAATATATGTACAGATTTCCAAAGAACAAACTGGGGGAGAAAAGGGAGAAGAAGATGTCGGGACATTATTTTAATATTTATGGTTTTTAAAAAATAATTATTCTCATTAATTAAAAGAGAGGTACATAATTTTTAAAGTATCTACCTGCCCCAGGACATCAAAAAGTATCAACTCCACCCTGACTCTGAAAACTTAACTGACCCAGATGAAATTCAGTCGCCTTCCATGTGACAGTAACCTGATTCAGAAACTCACTTCAGAGAAAACTTGACTCACATTGAAACATGTGATTTAAACGTAACTCTGGAAATGACTTTTTGGAAACAAATTTATGCTACTTAAAAAAAAAAAAATCTCAATTTAAGATTATTGAGAGACCAGGTCAAATGCTTTGGAGAAAAATTCTAAATTAAAAGAAAAAAAATCTATGGAGGCAAGAGAATTGCATGAGCCCAAGAGTTTGAGGTTGCTGTGATGCCATGGCACTCTACCTTGGGTGACAGCTTGAGACTCTGTTTCAAAATAAATAAATAAATAAAATAAATTTAAAAAAAAAATAAAAAAAAATCCATGATTTAGTTATCTGCAACTAATCAGATACTTTATTTAACATACTTTCCTAGAGAAGAAATCATTCATTTATACTCCTGTTTCTTATTACATAACCTTTAAAGCTACACATTTGCATTTGTTAAGCCCTGTGAATACGATTTTAAGCAGCATTCATTTGGGTAACTCCTCAGGACAGTCTGAAATCCAACAGTCATAAGCAGAATGATTGCTTTTGCTTCTTTCTTAAGAAATATGTAATATGCTCTATGGTTTAGTAGTAGGGTAATTATAGTCTCACTATGTTGCCCTCGGTAGAGTGCCTTGGTGTCACAGCACACAGCAACCTCAAACTCTTTGGTTTAAGCGGTTCTCTTGTCTCAGCCGCCCAAGTAGGTGGGACCACAGGCACCTGCCATAACCGCCTGGCCATTTTTTGGTTGTAGTTGTCATTGTTGTTTGGCAGGCCCAGGCTCTGGTATATGTGGCTGGCACCCTAGCCACTGAGCTACAGGCGCCAAGCCTAGTCTCACTTCTGAATTAGTATACTTGTTAAAAGCTTGGAGGTAGTGTAGTTCAGTGGGAAGGATATGGCCTTTGAAGCCCAGATAACAATGGCTTAAATTAAGTCTGTTTTCTTACCTGTAGAACAGAAATAATGCTTTTTATCTCATGAAGTTACATGAGAATTATGTATTATAAAATTAAGAACAGTCTCTAAAATATAGCAAGTGCTAAATACATGAAGGTTATTTATTAATTGAAAGTTCCAATGAGGTACGTCCATACATTACAAGTAATTCTATAAAATTTTGAATCTGGGGTGGTGCCTATGGCGCAAAGAAGTAGGGTGTTGGCCCCATACACTGGAGGTGGCCGGTTCATACCCAGCCCTGGCCAAAAACTAAAAAGAGAAAAAAAATTTTTTTAATCTGTTCGGTGGTGCCTGTGGCTTAGTTAGTAGGGCGGGTAGGGCGCTGGCCCCATATACCAAGGGTCGTGGGTTCAAACCCGGCCCCTGCCAAACTGCAACAAAAAATAGCTGGGCATTGTGGTGGGCGCCTGTAGTCCCAGCTACTGGGGAAGCTGAGGCAAGAGAATCACCTAAGCCCAAGAGCTGGAGGTTGCTGTGAGCTGTGACACCACAGTACTCTACTGGAAGGTGATAGAGTAAGACTCTGTCTCTGAAAAAAAAATTTGAATCTGTTTCACATTTAGCTAGAACTTAAGTCATGTAACATGGAAGATCTGAATTTTCCTTTTTTTTGTTTTTTTTTTTTTAAGAGACAGAGTTTCCCTTTTTGCCCTTGGTAGAGTGCTGTAGCGTCACAGCTCACAGCAACCTCCAACTCCTGGGCTTAAGCCCTACCCACTGACCACAGGTGCCGCCTGGAAGATCTGAATTTTCAACAAAGCAAACCTAAAATATGAGTAACAACAACAACAACAACAAAAAATCAAAGGAAAGATTGAGCTTTAAAAAGATTGTTAATTACTCTGAATAGTAGCATAGGACCTATAATAGATTTTGAAGGTAAACGATAAAAATAAACTTGAAATAATTTGTTAAATGAAAATAAAAACCAAAAGGAATTATTACCTAGACTGTAGGAGTGCCCAGAAAATTCCACTGTTTCTCCCAATCGTGTGCTCATCTGAATTTATTGTCAAGCAGTTTCCCTGTGCTGTCCAAAGCACTAAAATCCAAACCAAAAGTTTGTCAAGGAAAGGAAGTCACTTAGCTTTACATACTAAACACATGAATGATATACTTAGACAGGATCCAGAAAGGAAAACAGGGAGGATAAAAATAAAAATCCTTACCAGCAGCTGCAATGCCAATGAAAACAGAGGCTGTGTAGAAGGACCATGTGAAAGGCTGGATAAAAACGGCAATGTACATGCTAAAATATAACAGGTCAATGTATTACAGTCAAACAATACCTAATATACAATGCCAATTATGCCTTCTAGGAATCAGTTCTGAGGGTTCTCTTCTTTTTTTGAGACAGAATCTCTCTCAGCCTAGCTCACAGCAACATCAAACTCCTGGGTTGAAGCGATCCTCCTGCCTCAGCCTCCCAAGTAAACAGCACCCACCCACCCAAAAATTACCCGCCTGGCTAATTTTTCTATTTTTAGTAAAAACAGGGTCTTGTTCTTGCTCAGGCTGGTCTGGAACTCCTAAGCTCAAGGGATCCTCCCGCATTGGCCTCCCAGAATGCTGGGATTACAGGCCTGAGTCCCTAGCCCACCTACTTGCTTCTTAATTTACTACTTCAAATTTGTAAAACCAGACATTTGACAGGTTTGCAATAGCCCTTGCCAAATTTTAGCATATGATGGAACTGCAGTTCTAGAATCCAGAGAAATGTTTAGTTATTTTATTTGAATCTCCATTAGACAACTTGCAGAAAGAAAGATTATTTCATGGGATGTTCTTTTCAAACCTTGTGGAAAGAGATTAATACTTTTTTCTTAATAGTAAAATATAAGTAGATATACATGCCTTCCATCACATTAGAGCAATCTGAGAGCAACAAGTAGAGAGCCAGCTATATTTTATTCAGTCCTAGACTGCAAATTTGCCATGTGCTTGAAAAATGCTGAAAGTGTTCTAATTAAGTAAGTGAAAGATTACACTTCTCACCTGTAAAATAAACCACTGGCAAACATAGACAGTTGAGGTCCTACAATGGCAACCACTGACGGTGTAATCAAATTTGAAGCAGAGAATACTCCATAAATAATTGCCATGCTGCACACGTAACACACAAATGAAAAAAAAAAAAGAACAAAACCCTTAGGCAGTCTCAAAGGTTTACTTGTTTAAAATCTATTTAGAGTTTATAGATTTTTGCAATAAACATTCATATTCTTTACTAACAACTTATATCATTAAACTGAATACTATATTAAAGTTTTCATTTGTACAAAATATTAAAGTCCCATGAAATGTGTCTTTGAATCAGTTTGCCTATGACAATTCATTTTTAATGTACTGGTAAATCATAGTAACAGCTAACATATAGCAGGCACTGTGCCAAGTACTCTAAGTACTTTCAATCCTATCCACTTCCAGGAAGAGGTACTATTATAACCATCAATGTAGAGAAAAGAAAACTGAAATAGAGTGGTTTAAGTAACTTGCCACAAGTCCACTTTGTAAATGGTGATTATCAAGCCAAGACCCCATGACTTTAGAGGCCCTACCAGTCTGTTCACAAACTTAGCTTATGACTCCTGACAACTGCTGAACATTGCTCTGCTATAAATAACAAGCACAGTTATAACTTGCCTATGCCAGAATTTATTTAACTCAATCTAATGGTTTCACTTAAACATTATTCATTTACTACTGACCCTACCCTAGTACCTCTGTATGTATACGTACAACTTGTACAAAGTGTGACTAAAATAATTTCATGAGTCCTGAATCCATTTACTAGCCACTATTCATAAATCTAAACTAAATTCCTTTTTTGACTTATACAAATCTCTCAAATATCAAATGTTTTTTCCTTTCTTCTTCAGGATATACATGAAAACAAAGCACTACAAAAAGTTGTGGCATTATTATTAATCACTTAGAAAACTGGACATTAACATCTCTTCATTCTCAAGCATACAAGGCTTATGACAGGTAATAAAAAAAAGTTGTGGGGTGAAAGGTCCCACGAGCCAGTATCTATACAAAAATTGCGAAGCGTTTTATAGCTCAATTTAACCTTTCAACAATGTAAAATAACTTCAAAACAACATGCTATACAAAATAACTATGTGCAATTTTTGTCAATTAAAAAACAAATTTAAGAGAAACCTGTTTGTGTTTATATACATGTATTATTATATATTCCCAGCTCCAATCACAAGATTCTAGTGACTTGGGAAGGGCTTTTCATTTTCCCCAGCTGTAAAACTGGGATTAGACAAAAATCTAAAGGCTTCTGATAAAAGCAAGTAGACTGTTAATGAAATTATAAAAACAGGAAGACCAAATGTTTCAAGAATCAAATAAAACATCTGGTCAGGATTGGGAAGATGTGATTATGCCGATACTTGAGTGCTTATTCAATGTCATGCACTGTGCCAGGTGCTTTACATGGACTGTCTGAGTAAAGAAAATGGGCTCATGGAAATAACTTGCCTAAGACAACAAAGCAATGAAGTTGTAAAGCCAGGACTTCAAAGCCAGTGTAATTCCACAGAAAACCTAAACTCAAAACCTTTATTATGTTCTCCCAAATAGTCTAGATAAGAGAAGAAAAAAAAGCAATCACTACTAATTCAATCACAATATTTTATTGCAGGTGATTCTGATGGGTTTTAACCAACTACTGTTAAATGTAAAGTAGTATCAATCAGAACAATACAATACCTGGTATATCCACTGCCGTGAAAATCTGTGCTATTTAGACTCCTGATGACAGTTTGCTGTGTGGAAGATAAAACTAATCAAAGAAAACGTTTTGCAATCTCCCTCTCCCTTGGAAAGTTTGACTCCAAGTACCCAGAAAGAGACTAAAGTGAAAATTCACAATGCTTAACACTGCAAGTCTACCATGAGAAAAGAAAAAGGACGACAGAATTGGAGAAGGCAAACCAATGACAAAGAGGGGCAGCTGTTAAGTATTCCTTAGGTTTTATTTCTTTAGCTATTTAAGCACTAACGAAGAGCTTAGTACAGACAAAAAATAAAATAACTAGGTCAATGCCCCAACCTCAGGATCAAATCGTAGAAATCAATGGCAACGTTTAACACCTCATACAGGAAAAATGTCTGACACAAGACATTCTCATAAGAAACGAAGAAGACTAGGTGGGAAAATAAAAGATACAATTTAAGCGCGCTATTAGATATAATTAACGTTTATTATCATTTTTGGAATCATGATACGCTCTTCAAAGGAGGGAGAATAGATTCCAACTCACCGCCACATTTCCACAAGTTTGAAAGGCGGTGAACATAAACATAAAGGCAACTCCTAAAATAATGATGTTGAAAAGCTTTTTAGATTCCGGGGACATTTTGGCTCAGTTCTGCCAGAATTCAGCAGCAGCCCAGGGCAGTCAGCTCTCCTCGGAGCGAAACCACTGACAATCCTGAGAAAGAAAATGAGATGGTGAGAGAAGGCGGATGCAGGAGCAAAGCTTCCAGTTCTTGGATCAGAATCCGGGCTTAGAGGGAAGCTCTCCCCACCCGCAATCAGGACATTCCCGTGATGCGGTCCGAGAAGGGAAGAGCCCAGTACTCGGAGAAACTCCAGCAACGCAGAAGCTCCAGGTTGAGGGGCCCGCGGGGGGATTAAGGGGCCAAGGGCGAGCGCAGCCGCCCGCGCGGCCCCGCCTTCGGGCCGTGACTCACCGCGGTCAGGCGACAGGCCACCTGACGGCCACGGCGGGGCCGGGCGCTCGGCCTGCTGGGAGCTGTAGTCCCGGGCGGCCCGGACCGAGCAGCGCGTGGCGACGGCTCCAGCCCCTCGGGAAAGGGAGCGGGCCCGACCCGCGGACGGGGCTGGGGAGTGGAGCCAGCAGAAGGGCAGCCAGGGACTACCGGAGGGGGCCTGGAGACGGCCAAGCGCGGTCTAACGAGGCCGAGGACCCCGAAAGGCCAACGGGGATGGGACACCCTTCTGAAAGAGGCGGGGCTGAGGGCCGAGCCGAAAAGCTGCGTGGAACCGGGGCAATGGCCCGAGAAGAAGGCGGGGCCCAGACAGGGAGCGCCTCCTCTTCCTCCAGCCCAAGATCTCGCTCCCTGCTTCGCAAGCGGAAAGAGCATTTCGCGGGCTTTCCAACTGCCCGCAAATTCCGCTCCCCCTCCCGCCAGCCGTGACTCCGCTCTTTTTGGCCCGCCCGCCTGGCTCTGCGCAGGCGCATGGGGCGGGGGCGGGGCGCGCGGCTGCGACGTTACGAAGCAGGGCTCAGCGAGCCAATCAGAGGATTCATTTCCGGGTGGCGCGGGCGCCATTTTGTGAGGAGCAATATAAACCGGCGCTGGAGCCAGCCGCCCGCTCAGTTGTTGCTCAGGTGCGCTCAGCTGCGGAGCTTGCGCGTTCTCGTTTTCTGCCTGGCCTTCTCTGGTGTTCCCACGCGGAAGGCAACTGCCAGAGAAGAGGCGCGGCGTCGCACCGCCCAGAGCTGAGGAAGCCGACGCCGCTTCGCGGGCTCCGGGCCGCCTCTCACAGCCATGAGTTACGGCCGCCCCCCGCCCGATGTGGAGGGCATGACCTCCCTCAAGGTGGACAACCTGACCTACCGCACCTCGCCCGACACGCTCAGGCGCGTCTTTGAGAAGTACGGGCGCGTCGGCGACGTGTACATCCCGCGGGACCGCTACACCAAAGAGTCCCGCGGCTTCGCCTTCGTGCGCTTCCACGACAAGCGCGACGCCGAGGACGCCATGGACGCCATGGACGGAGCCGTGCTGGACGGCCGCGAGCTCCGGGTGCAGATGGCGCGCTACGGCCGCCCCCCGGACTCGCACCACAGCCGCCGGGGACCCCCGCCCCGCAGGTACGGGGGCGGTGGCTACGGACGCCGGAGCCGCAGGTAAGCGGGGCTGGGCGGCCTCACAAAGGTCCGCGGGCGGAGCACGTGGTGCGGGCCCGGGCGGGGCAGGGCTCGTGCCGCGCTCCCGGCGCTCGGCCCCCCGGCAGGGCCGCGGGCTCCCCGGACGCGCCTGGACGGCGGCGGGGGCGAGCGGGGCCGGGCCGCGGGGCGGGGCGGAGGACCCCGCGCCGGGCGAGGGAAATGGCGTCTGGCGGCGAGATAATGGCGGCGCGGGCGGGGCCGGCCCGGCCTCCGGGAATCGGCCCTGACGTGCCGCCCGTCCCGCCCGCAGCCCTAGGCGGCGTCGCCGCAGCCGATCCCGGAGTCGGAGCCGGTCCCGGTCCCGGAGCCGGTCGCGCTACAGCCGCTCGAAGTCTCGGTCCCGCACTCGCTCTCGTTCCCGCTCGACCTCCAAGTCCAGATCCGCTCGGAGGTCCAAGTCCAAGTCTTCGTCGGTGTCCAGATCCCGCTCGCGATCCAGGTCCCGGTCTAGGTCCAGGAGTCCTCCACCGGTGTCCAAGAGGGAATCCAAGTCCAGGTCGCGATCCAAGAGCCCCCCCAAGTCACCTGAAGAGGAAGGAGCGGTGTCTTCTTAAGAACATGGTAATGTCTATGGGGATCCGAGACACATGACCCTGATTCGTAAATGGGGTTTGGAGTAGGTTTTTTTGAGCCGTGTTAATATGGAAGTGGCTCCTAATATTAGGAGCGCTGCCTGAGGTTGCTCAGCTTTGGGAGTAATACTGAAGAGAGGGGTCTGCAGAGAGGATGTGTGTGAAGCTAGATAATAATGGCTGTTACATGAACTGTTTGAGACCTATTATTGAAAATGACTATTTCTTGCTGTTTTTATCCAACGTCTGCATTTTCCCCCTTTAAAGCTGCGGTCTCCTGTTTGATAAAAGAATATTGGCCAGTATTGCAGATTTTAACTGATTTGGCTGATCCTCCAGGGACCAGTTTCTGTGGGCGTGTATTGGAGCAGGTTTGTCTTTAATGTTAAAGATGCACTATCCTCTTAGAGAAAAACAATCAGTTCAACTATTGTTGTACTGACTGGGACTTCATATTCTAATGGATGTGGCAAACGAATTGCAATAAGAAGCACTGAACTTTTGGAACCCCAAAAGAAAGCTAACAGGTATTGCACTGGGTGGGGAAAGGATAGTGTGTCTTTAACTCTCAAATTGTTTGGTCCTATTTTTTAAAAGGAAAGAGCCCTAAGTAGCACAGATATTAAAGCATTAGTTATTCTCAATTGCCAAATATTCCATTTGGAATAATTTTAAAAAAACAAGCTAATTCTGATTTCAAGTTGTTTTGTTTGGACACAGCCCTTTTTTTTTTTCCGTTTTTCTTTTTTTCTCCCCCTTACCTTGCCTTTTTCACCTTGGTTATTTGGCCAAGAATACATAAATTCAAACTTGTACATGCTGGTGGTAGCATTTGTGAAAATTTCCTAATTGGGCCTTTAAAAAAAAAACCTGATAAAGGCTGGTGGAACCTTATTGTACCCTTCTCCTTTCACCAGAGCCTTAGTAAGTACATGCCTGAAACTGAAACCATGTGCACTTTGGTATCTTCTTAGTACTGGAAGGTAAACTGAACTTGTTTCTTTTCAAACCTAGATGTATCGGCAAGCAACATAATGGCGGACTTGGGGGAAAAGGACCACATACTCAGTCCATCTAAGAAGAGTCCTTGGAACAAGCAACTGGCTATTGAAAAGGTTATTTTGTAACATTTGTCTAACTTTTTAACTTGTTTTAAGCTTTGCCTCAGGTGGCAAACTTCATTTATGTGCCATTTTGTTGCTGTTATTCAAATTTCTTGTAATTTAGTGAGGTGAACGACTTCAGATTTCATTATTGGATTTGGATATTTGAGGTAAAATTTCATTTTTGTTATATAGTGCTGACTTTTTTTGTTTGAAATTAAACAGATTGGTAACCTAATTTGTGGCCTCCTGACTTTTAAGGAAACGTGCAGCCATTACACACAGCCTAAAGCTGTCAAGAGATTGACTCAACATTGCCTTCAATCCTTAAAATTAAAAACCTACAAAAGTTGGTGTAAATTTGTTTGTATATGTTATTTACTTTCAGATCTAAATGGTAATCTGAACCCAAATTTGTATAAAGACTTTTCAGGTGAAAAGACTTGATTTTTTGAGGATTGTTTATCGAACACAATTCTAATCTCTTCTCTTATGTATTTTTGTGCACTAGGCGCAGTTGTGTAGCAGTTGAGTAATGCTGGTTAGCTGTTAAGGTGGCGTGTTGCAGTGCAGAGTGCTTGGCTGTTTCCTGTTTTCTCCTGATTGCTCCTGTGTAAAGATGCCTTGTCGTGCAGAAACAAATGGCTGTCCAGTTTATTAAATGCCTGACAACTGCACTTCCAGTCACCCGGGCCTTGCATATAAATAACGGAGCATACAGTGAGCACATCTAGCTGATGATAAATACACCTTTTTTCCCCCTTCCCCCCCAATGGTAAATCTGATCATATTTACATGTACGAACTTAAAAAATATGGAAAATGTTAAGGAAGCAAATGGTCTGTAACTTTGTAAGTACATATAACATGGTGTATCTTTTTGCTTATTATGAATATTCTGTACTATATCCATTGTTTCTATAGTTTAATTAAAATGTTTTCTTGGTGTTAGCTTTTCTCAGAATATGTCTTGGTCTTTTTTCCCCTCATTTATTTGAAAGACCTATGCAATTATTTTGTGAATGTTACTGTATAGTATGAAAGTGAAATGTTTAGTACCTGACTTTTCCTAAGTTAAAAAGTGGAAATGCCAGTTCAGCACCCTAAAATCAATGCTTTAAGGTGTAGCACTTTCTTAAGGTTGAGTACTCCCTTCTCAACCTAATTTATGTCCTATTTGAATGACTAAAGAACAATCCAAGTCCTTTTTCTTTATAGGTGTTTTAATTTTTATTTTCAGTTATGTTACCTGCAAATGTTATCTAGGTGACATTACAATCTTAAGGCCAACAGATGTGACCATCTTCAAACACAGAATTTTCTCAAGAATTTGAAGTGTGCCAGGTTGCTAATCAGTATTGACATTATCCCAGAACAGCTTGTAGGTATAATTCAGAGACTGTCCTTTGCAAAGGAGATGACCAGCATTTCAACAGTATGTCTTCCTGGAAGGGCAGATTCTGCTAAATCTTCTTTGTCTGCATCAAAAGACTCCAGAGGAATATGGACACATTTCATATCCCACTTGTAGAGCAAAGCTTCAAGTGACCAGTCAGCACTTAAAAAAAAATAAAAATTGTTTTTTTTTTTTAATAATGCCTTTTCTGTTTTGCTTTAGATAAACTATTTTTATTCTTAAATCAGGTATTGCATGGTTAGTAAAATTTAAGTTACCTTTTCAATAAGATTGAGAGTAAAGCCCAATTCACTTACCTTCTAACCTGGTAGGTAGACCACAGTTGGACCTTGGGGTTCTTCTGCATCAGAAAGTACACTGTAGTTAAGATATCTTCAAAATCTAGGGGGAAAGAGCTTCTTAATAGACTTTTCTACAATGCATCTCTGGCCAAGCTTACTATTGACCCCCTAAAAGTTTACCTTCTGGTTCAAAGAACACATCAGATGCAAGAATAATATCTTGTGGTGGCAAAGTCAGAAGACTGCAAGATATGTGGCCCCACGTTAGTCCTACCACATGCACCTGTGGCAGGTTATTCATTAGGCAGCTTTTCCGACAGATTTCCAGACAGTGGGGCAGCTCTGAGCTGTCTGACAGTGTTACATCTGCACCACATTTTGCAGCCAAAATTCCTGGGAGACTCACTCCGGCTCCAATCTAGTAAATTTAAAGAGATACTTCAAAATTATGCTTAATACTGTAAAGAATTTCACATTTTATCCTTGCACTATTTGACAAGCAGTTAACACTTTGGGGTTTGTAAAACATGTATCACAAACATTACCTGTAAAAAGCTCAGACACTTGAGTATGACAAGGGAATTCTTGTTATAACCTGACTACTGAGACAAAGGGCAGATTTTAACAAGTACTGGTTAAGCTCATTTCAATATTAAAGGGTTCTATACCTTGGACATGAATCAAAACACTGCTTCCTACTGCCACATTATACCTAAGGCAGTTTAATTGCCTTGCAAAAGCAAGTAGTTATGGACACTAACTGCTATGATTTTCGGTTTTTATTACCTTATTGCAATGATCTGTAGTTGCTTTTTTTGTATAACTTAAACAGTTGTGACTAAGGGAGATGCTTCCAATTGGGCTTTGAAAGCAAGACACTGCAAACATACTGCAAGAAATAATACCAAAGAATGCCTTCAGAGACCTCTTAATGTACATGTTGATGAAAACAGCTCTCCTGTTGGGCTGGGAATGGAGATGATATTTTATGAAGAACAGGCAATTATGACTATCTTGGGCCAAAAGTATATGTAATTTACAACATTTACATGGCTTTGCAAAAGTTAATTTTTTTTTGAGACAGTCTCACTCTTGCCCAGGCTAGAGTGCTGTAGCATCATAGCTCACAGCAACCTCAAACTTCTGGGTAAAAGTGATCCTCCTGTCTCAGCCTCCCAAGTAGCTGGGACTATAGATGCTAACCACAATGCCTGATTGAATTTTTCTATTTTAAGTAGAGACTGGGTCTTGCTCTTGCTCAGGCTGGTCTCAAACACCCAAATTCATGGGATCCTCAGCTTCCCAGAGTGCTAGGATTATAGGCATGAAAAATCACACCTACTGGTAATTACATTCTTTTTTCTTTTTTGGGGGGTGGCGTTTTTGGCTGGGGTTGGGTTTGAGCCCACCACCTCTGGCATAGGGAGCCAGGGCCCTACTCCTTTGAGCCACAGGTGCCGCCCCAGTAATTATATTCTTAAACTGATTTTTCTAGTCAGCCCTTGCCTTAAGCATAGCAAGAGCATTTCTGCAAGCCTTTAGTCTCAAGCTAGGGGGAATGGTGAGAAAGTTTAAAAACGAAATATACATATATATATATATTTTTTTTTTTTTTTTTTTTTTTGAGACAGGACCTCAAGCTGTCCCCCTGGGTAGAGTGCCTTGGCATCAATGTTCACGGCAGCCTCCAACTCCTGAGCTCAAGCGAGTCTCCTGCCTCAGCCTCCCAAGTAGCTGGGACCACAGGCACCCACCACAACGCCCAGCTATTTTTTGGTTGCAGCCGTCATTGTTTGGCAGGCCCGAGCTGGATTCAAACCCGCCACCTTAGGTGTATGGGGCTGGCGCCCTAGCCACTTGAGCCACAGGCACTGAGCCAATTAAGTATGTTTTTAAAGTAATTTCCAAAAACAGAAAGGGCTATGCTATGGTCTGAATGTTTGCGTGCATCCAAAATTCCTAAATAGACAGATGTAAAATGTGGTGGGAGGGCCTTTGGATCAGCAGGTAGATGCATCACAATGAGATTAGTACCCTTATAAATAGAGGCCCTGGAGTTTGGGTGTGGTGTCACATCTGTGATCCCAAAGCTTTGGGAGGGAGGCTGAAGTGAGATCGCTCATGCCCAGAAGTTAAAGACCACCCTAAGCAAACTAGCCCAATCTCAACTCAACTGAGAGCTAGTTCCAGCTATTCTGGAGGTTGAGGTGGGAAAATCACTTGAGCCCAGGAGTTAGAGGTGGCATTGAACTATGATCCAGGCACTGCACTCTGGCCTGAGGGACAGCAAGACCCTGTTTTAGAATAGGGATCAGCAAAAGGTAAAGGACCAGAGCAAATATTTTGGCTTTGTGGGCCACCTTCAGTTTTTCATATTTTTTTTTGACAGTCTCATTTTGTTGCCTGGGCTAGAGTGTAACGGCATCATAGTTCACTGTAACCTCAAACTCCCAGGCTCAAATGACTCTCCTGACTCAGCTTCCCTCATACTTGGGACTAGAGACAAGAGTGCCACTATGCCTGGCTAATTTTTTTTTCTAAGTTCATAGAGACAGGGTCTCACTGTTGCCTGGATGGTCTCAAAACTTTTGGTCTCATGCAATCATCCTGCCTCGCCCCACCCCCCCAAACACACACACACACACACACACAACCAGAGTGCTAGGATTATAGATAGGTGTGAACCACAGTGCTGGCATCTTTTTTTTTTTCTTTAGATTTAGTCTCACTGTGTTGCCCTGGTAGAATGCGATGGTATCATCCTCTTGCCTCAGCCTCCCAAGCAGCTGGGACTATTGGATACCCACTTCAACACCTGGGTATTTTTAGAGATGGGGGTCTCACTCTTGGTCAGGCTGGTCTCAAACTCCTGAGCTCATTGCTGTGAGCTATGATACCATCGCATTCTACTCAGGGCAACACAGTGAGACTCAGTCAAAGAAAAAGCAATCCACCCACCTTGGCTTCCCAGAGTGCTAGGATTACAAGTGTGAACCACTGTGCCCGGCCTGGCATCATTTTTTAAAAACACTTTATGAGTCTAAAAAATACTTTGAGCTCACAGAACTTAAAAGCAGTTAATATTTAACATGTGAAAATTTAGAAAATTCAAGGGCATTGGTACCTCTAAGACAGCCTTGCCCAGCAGAGATCTTCTGTGGAACCACAGGTACTGGGCCAGGACCACAGCACAGGGCCAAACATACATTCCATACTGGAGATGCAGGACCTAAAAAGAATTTTTTTCTACACTATAAATAACTGTTGGAAGTGGGAATATTTATTTATTTTGTTGAGACAGTCTATGTCGCCCTGGGTAGAGTGCTGTGGTGTCACAGCAACCTCAAACTCTTGGGCTTAAGTGATTCTCTTGCCTCAGCCTCCTAAGAAACTGGGACTACAGGTGCCTACAATGCCTGGCGATTTTTTTGTTGTAGTTGTCGTTGTTTGGCAGGCCCAGGCTGGGTTCAAACCCACCAGCTCTGGTGTATGAGGCTGGTGCCCTAGCCCCTGAACTACAAGGCGCTCAGCTGGGAATATTTATCTATACAACTTGTAACTGAGTATCAGGCACTGACAGTGCTGTTCTCCAGTTCACAATCTCTGGGGATATAAAACCGCAATGCCATGCGCTAAGTGCTCTTCACAGAACTCATTCAATAAGCATTTGTCCAGTACCTGAGTATCAGGGACCATTCTTACACCCAGGATGTAGCTCTCAAGGAACATATCCCCTACTGTAGAGACAAGCAAATGACAGACCAGAGTACGGCATGGAGTAGGGGTGAAGGGGAAATAGGCAGGGGAACTGGAGGCATCCTTTTGCAGCTCAAGTGGAGGTCAGGTAAGGCAGGAGACCAGACCACAAAGAGTAGATTTTATTTTAAACGCAATAAGATATTAGAGGATTTCAAGCACAAGCATGCCTTGATACGTTAATATGAAGCAGTGTGGTCCTAGGAAGACACCCTAGACATATGAGTGGAGGTGAATCCTGAGGAAGGCAGGAAGCATACAAAGCCTTTGGAATGGATTAGAATCATGACAGAATAGTATTTTAGGGAGGCTAGGCAGCCTAACTCATGCTTCTGGAATGAGCTTGCAGGGGTTCAAACTTCTAGGCCTACTAGCTGTGCAGCTTCTAACAATTTATTTAACCTAAGTGCTTCAGTTTCCTCAACTGCAAAATACTGTCTCAATAGGATTAGGTGGGCAGCGCCTGTGGCTCAAAGGAGTAGGGCGCTGGCTCCATATGCTGGAGGTGATAGATTAAAAAAAAAAAAGGATTAGGAAAATTCAAGGCAAACAACTTAGTAGTGCCAGATACACAGCACCGAGGTAACAAACTGCAAAAGTACAAGTTTTTTTTTTTTTTTTTTTTTTTTGAGACAGAGCCTCAAGCTGTCCCCCTGGGTAGAGTGCCGTGGCATTACAGCTCACAGCAACCTCCAACTCCTGGGCTCAAGCGAGTCTCCTGCCTCCGCCTCCCAAGTAGCTGG
>CAUYQS010010284.1:0-59209 GCA_963574585.1 Otolemur crassicaudatus
CCTGTGGTCCCAGCTACTTGGGAGGCAGAGGCAGGAGACTCACTTGAGCCCAGGAGTTGGAGGTTGCTGTGAGCTGTAAAGCCACGGCACTCTACCCAGGGGGACAGCTTGAGGCTCTGTCTCAAAAAAAATAAATAAAAATAAATAATGTCCAGTTTGGGGGAGGTATCCTGAAGGTATGCTCAGGAAACGCATTGCATGCATGTGCCTGCGTGCATACACACAGACACACACACAGCTGGAGGAATTATTATTCTGGCTTATAGTTTGAAAAAATAGCAAAAGCCTTAAAGATGTTCACATGCCCGGGCAGCGCCTGTGGCTCAGTGAATAGGGCACCAGCCCTATATTCCAAGGGTGGCAGGTTCAAACCCACCTCCAGCCATACTGCAATAAAAAAAAAATAGCCAGGGGCGGCTCCTGTGGCTCAAAAGGGTAGGGCACCAACCCCATATGCTGGAAGTGGTGGGTTCAAACCCAGCCCCAGCCAAAAATGGCAAAAAAAAAAAAAAAAAAAAAAAAAAAAAATTGCCAGGAGCTGTGGTGGGCGCCTGTAGTCCCAGCTACTCAGGAGGCTGAGCAGGAGAAATGCCTAAGCCCAGGAGTTGGAGAGTTGGAGGTTGCTATGAGCTGTGACGCCACAGCACTCTACTGAGGGCGATAAAGTGAGACTCTGGTCTCTAAAAAAAAAAAAGTTCACACATTCTAATAAATAAGAAAAGTTTTCTACCTTTATTTTTAAGAGATGGAGGTCTCTGTTGACCAGTCTGGAGTGCAGTGGCATCATCATAGCTCACTGCAGCCTCCAACTCCTGGGCTTAAGTGATCCTCCTGCTTTGACCTCTCGAATAGATGAGACTATTCTATTCTCATCTATTCTACAGGGGCACCACCATGCCTGTGGGTAACTTTTCTATTTTTTGTAGAGACAAGGTCTCATTCTGTTGCCAAGGCTGGTCTTGAATTCCTGGCCTCAAGTGATCCTCCCAAGCCTCAGCCTCTCAGAATGCTGAGATCACAGGCAAGCTGTGATCACTGGTCAGATTTCTATTAATATATGATGGTGCAAAATAGAAAACATTAAATGTCTAATACAAATCAGTTAAAGACAACCATTTTGAGGTGGCACCATGCACTCAACAAAATATATATTTGAGAAACAACATATGACCTATTAAATGAGAAATTATATTACAAAATGGTATATGCGGATACCATAAATTTTATGAGGACACACACACACACACACGGATATACACATATACCTGTATGCAAGAATTTAGGCATTAAAACGATTGTTAACAATGAATTGAAACATTGAGTGTTGAGTGGTTATCTTATGGTAGTGGAATAGTATATAATTTTTTTTCCATTTTATACCTTTTGAATTTTTTAAGCTTTCCCAATAAATAAGTAATAAGTAGAAAAAATTCAATTTGGAATTGAAAAGCAAGAGGATAGTAACAGGAGGGGACAGTGTGGTCAGGTGGAGGCGGGGATGCGAGAAGGCAAGTGGAAAGGAGGGACTGAGATGGGGCACACCCCCCAGAGGAGAGGGAGAAAGAGGCCAAAGGTCCAGGGGGAGGCATTGACCTTGGCAGAGAAGAGAGGGCAAGGGGACAGGGAGGAAAAGTCAGCGGATGCCAGAGGTCATTCTGAATGACACAGATTCTCTCTACCAGGTGTGAGGCTGGACAGTCACTGGCAGGGGGCAGAAGTAGGTGGAATGCGGGGAGGAGTCTGTGAGAAACAGCACAGAAGGGCAAGAAGTCCTCAAACAGGGGACCCGAAGAGGTCCCCTAGACCCAGTGGTACAAATTTATAACCTAAGTCTGCCCCCTGGAAAAGGCCACTCCCAAGGGAGTAACTCTGGTCTTTGAATTTTATCCACTTACTGGTTCAGCCCAGGGAGCTCATTAACCAGCATTTTAAGCTGAGCAAAGACTCACTGTAACTCCACCTAAGCCGCTTAGAGTAGACCTTCTTTTTATTCTGGAGGCATCCTCTTTTATTAAGTTCTGCCTTCTGCTGAAGATGAGTGTCTCAGGAGAGGGCCTCAGCTCTGTCTTGCTCAGAACAGCCACCGCTTCCCGCCAAGAACTCAGAATTAGAACTAAATTGTGGCCTCAGCCCCTAAGTGGCCACAGCCGCCACTTCCCACACCACCTTCTGTGGCCAAGGTTGTGGTTCCTCTCCAGCAGGCTTGAATGCCCGGGGAGACCTTGAAATGTCTTAGCAGCTAGGCCAGCACCCGCTCCCGATCCCCAACACCCGCATTTCCTAAGTCTCACAGGTGGCAGGAGGATTATTTAGGGCATAGTTTGGGATTGTGGGACTATCCTTTCATTCATTATTTTACTCAAATATTATTACTATGCACCCAGCACGTTGGACTTCAGGGAGCCATAAGGTGGGAAGTCCCCCTTAAGGAGTAAGCTCCCTCAATTTCCACCTCGTCTTCCCTGGTAGAACTGAATTCTGCATTCCAGCTCTACCCCATGCTAACTCCCTCCCACACCAGTTTCCCAAAGCCACCTCCCATTGCAAACCAGCAAGGACTCATTCCTCTCCAGGACAGAAAGGCAAGGTCAGTGCTGTTTATTCTTATGTGAAAACAAATGAAGAGGACTTCCGAGAGCACTTTGAAGCAATGGGAATCAGACCCCCTGAGCCCACCACGGCTGCCGTACAAAACACCTGCCCCCGCTAGCATGCACTGAACTGGCCTGTGCGCCCCCTGGCGCCTAGGCTGGGGTATTCCAATGCAGGTCAGTTGAATGAACAGACAATTCAATAAATTATGCCAACATAGATACGCATGGTTGTTTCTGTTTTATGACTCCTTAACTAAATTGGAAGGTTCTTGAGGCCAGGGAACCTAGCTGTTTTGACTTTGTAACCTGCTCCCTGCCTTCTCAGTAGATGTTTATTAGTAATCATGACAAGCCCCTTGAGGGTTAAAGGACTCTGATACAGAGACTGTTCCTGAAGTAGGCTCCAGCTTCTCTTCCCCAGGCAGCCCCTCTCCCCACACCCTCCTTCACACCCCTGCAGGCAATCTCAGAAGTTCTTTCTACAAGCCTGGTGGGGGGTCCCCAGAGCATCCTTCTCCAAGTCTGCCTGTGGCTTAGATGCACATAATGAGCCTTCCTAATGCCTAGAGAGTAGGTTTAACTGGAAACACAGACATGACTAATGGGTTGGATGACCTGTAATTTGTCACACAAATCAAGACACTATCATAATTACACCAGGACAGTAGGTGTGGACAGCACTGTTGCAGACAAATGTACATAAGACCACCCTACTAATGGGTCCCAGGGTCTGAAAGAGAGAAAACGGATGTTTTGAGGAAGATGGAAACCTTGTAACATTGGGAATAGAGCAATTCATTCATTTACCCTGGAGTGCCTCTGGGGACCTTCCAAATAGCTCACACTGGCCTGAGGGCCTGCAGGAAAGAGAAAGGTGTTGTCTGTAAACACGCAACTGTGGAATAGCTTCCCTCAGAGGAATTCCCAGCTCCTGTTTATTACCTCACATCTCCTCCTGCCCTCCTTGGCAGGTGAGCAGGGCCAGTGCAGATAGAGAGTTTGGAAGGTCTCAGACGGTGCAGATGTAACCCTTGGAGTTCTTGTGGAAAACAGTGTAATCTAGCAGGTGTCCCAGTCTCCAGGGGACAGCTCAGGAGCCCGAGCACCATGCTTGCCCCTCCTCACGTGTATGTGTGGGTGTGCTCCTGAGGGTTGGGCCTGTGAGGGGCTGGGAGCTAAGCGCTGAGTTCTCTCAGTGTGGCGGTTGACGCTCTGACATGTGGATTCTGGGAGCCTTACTGTACCTGAATGACAGAACTAGGAAGGAAATTAACTTTCATTAGAGGTCTGAAGCACCATCTCCCTTCTCAGGGCCCAGCTCAGGCTCAGGGGACACTTTCCACCAGGTTCTGGGTCAGTGTGTACAACTTGACTTCTCACCCATGGGTGTAGAAGACCCCTCACAAGCTCAGAGTGACCCCACTGATGACTGTTGGGTGAGGACAACATCTTTGACCACTACAAAAAAAAAAAAAAGTAGTCAGTAACTGCAGAATTGAACTTTTTTTTTTTTGAGACTGAGTTTCACTATGTCACCCTCAGTAGAGTGCTGTGGCGTCACAGCTCACAGCAACCTCTAACTCTTGGGCTCAAGTGATTCTCTTGCCTCAGCCTCCCAAGTAGCTGGGAATACAGGTGCTCACCACAACGCCTGGCTATTTTTTTTGTTGCAGTTGTCATTGTTGGTTAGTTGTCCTGGGCTGGGCTTGAATCCTCCAGACTCGGTGCATGTGGCTGGCACCATAACCATGGTGCTATAGGTGCTGAGCCAGAATGGAGAACTTTTAACTTAAAAACAAAATTGAGGTTTAGGCCAGGCGTAGTGGCTCATGCCTGTAATCCTAGCACTCTGGGAGGCCAAGGTGGGTGGATTGCTTAAGCTCTGGAGTTCGAGACCAGCCTGAGCAAGAGTGAGACCTTGTCTCTACTAAAAATAGAAAAACTGAGGCAAGAGGACCACTTGAGCCCGAGTTGGAGGTTTCTGTGAGCTATGATGCCACAGCACTCTACCCAGGGTGACAGCTTGAGACTCCATAACGAAACAAAACATTCAGGTTTAAACAACTTTGGAGGATACAGAAGCAAAAATATCTCCTTACCTTACCGCAGAAAAGGTTTACACATCCCCTTAGCCTCCTCATGTAATCTTTTTTCAAAGTGTGAGATATAATTCACACACCGCCACCTAAAAGTGTACAATTCATTGTTGTTTATTGTATTTGTTTAGCCTGTGTTATCAGATTACCCCCAAAGTTATAATCATAGTATTTACACATTTTTTTGCTATTTTCTTCATTTTGCCTAATTTCACCCTCATGTTTCTATGTAGGTGTCATATTTATAATTCTAAATCAGAGGCATGTTAGTCTGTCATGTCAATATTCTTCACTTATGTAAACATGAGCTTTCTGCCTTTATCTATACTTTAATAATTAATAATATTCTCTCCACCAGGCGCAGTGGCTCATGCCTGTAATCCTGGCACTCTGGGAGGCTGAGGAGGGCGAATCACCTGAGCTCACAAGTTTGAGACTAGCCTGAGCCAGAATGAGACCCGGTCTCTAAAAATAGCTGGTGGGCACCTGTAATCCCAGCTACTTGGGAGGCTGAGGCAAGAGAATTGCTGGAGACCAAGAGTTTGAGGTTGCTGTGAGCTGTGACGTCACAGCACTCTATGGAGAGCAACAAAGTGAGACTCTGTCTCTAAAATAATAATGATAATGATATTCTCTCTCTCTTCCAAGTGAAGATACATTGAAAATAAAAAAAGATGGCTCAGCGCCTGTGGCTCAAGTGGCTAAGACACCAGCCACATACACCTAAGGTGGTGGGTTTGAATCCAGCCCGGCCCGCCAAACAACAATGACGGCTGCAACCAAAAAATAGCCAGGCGTTGTGGCAGGCACTTGTGGTCCCAGCTACTTGGGAGGCAGAGGCAGGAGACTCGCTTGAGCCCAGAAGTTGGAGGTTGCTGTGAGCTGTCATGCCACAGCACTCTACCCAAGGGGACAGCTTGAGGCTCTGTCTCAAAAAAAAAAAAAAAAGATAAGTAAAGGTTTTTTAAAAATTAATACTACCATCAATACTATTGCATAAATAGATCTTTTTTTTTTTTTTTTGGTTGCAGTTTTTGGCCAGGGTCTGGTTTGAACCCACCACCTCTGGCATATGGGGCTGGCGCCCTACTTCTTGAGCCACAGGCGCTGCTCCATAAATAGATCTTTTTTAAATTATTGACTTCTTAATATGTGTATATCAGAAGTTTTGAATTACTGAATAAAAAATGTGATTATTTTAAGGCTCTTGTTTTATTCTTTTCCTCTAGAAAGACTGACTTTCTGCCATAAACTAGCGATACCAACAATATTTGCACGTGTCTGTACCCAACACCAGACCAGCAGCAGGAATCATCATCTTATTTATTTTTACCAATAAGTATAACATGGTACACTGAAGCACTTTTACATTTACTTTCTTTAATAAGCAGACAAGTAACAAACTCTCCTACACAGAGATTTTAAGTATCTGAAAAGGATCTTCAGGCGGTGGGGTTACTCTCATTGTATCACACTACCACTCAAAAATGATCTACGGTGCCTTATTTTCTCTAGATTCAAACCTAAACATAACACATAATTGGTGTTTAACACCTATTTAGTTGCTTTGTGGCTTCTAAAGCTCAGTATCTCCCCCAAAGAGCATAATTATCTTCGGGATGTGCAAAACTCTCAACTCCAAATTCACCTTTTTGGACTGCTCTGTGAAAATGGACCTGGATTTAATTTTTTTTTTTTTCCTGTGCTAGCTAGCGCTGAAATTTTGTCAGTAGAGGGGGTTGGAGAGACACTGCAGAAGGAAGAGATTATTGTTTTCTGGCTCCACTGGGCTCACCCAGCCGATCTCTAGCATCCAGCTCCTGTAGAAGCCACAGCCGGCAGCACCAGCCACAGCATCTCCCTGGCTTAGCCCCAGGCCCTTTGGCTGCCAACGTTGTTACATAGCCGAGCGCCTTTAGCGTCTCGCCAGCTCCTGGGGAACAGCTTTCCTGACATCTCAGGAGGCAGATTCCCAGAAAGACTTGCCACAGGGCACCACCATCTCTTCTGTTTAGTGAATCACAGCTGCACTGGTCTGGGTCTCTGGCTTGGGTGAGGTTGAGGTCTCACCCAAGTGTCTCTCAGCACGAGGGCGGGGTCTTTTTCTGCTATTTCTGAATTCTCCCAAGTTCCTTTTATTCGTTACTAGCCAAGCCCTCGTTGTTATAATCTATTCTAGTTAATACTTCTTGATACTAAGGACGCGGGTGGGGGCTCATACTGTAATCCCAGCCCTTTGGGAGGCAAAGGTGGGAGGATCCCCTTGAGGCCAGCAGTTTGAAGCTAGCCTGGGTGACAGAACGAGACTCTGTCTCTAACAACAACAAAAACAAAACATTATTTTTTGTAGAGACAGGGACTCACTTTTCCTTAGGCTGGTCTTGAACACCTGTGCTCAAGAAATCCTCTTGCCTTAGCTTCCCAAGTCCTAGGATTACAGGCATGCGCTACCATGGTCAGCTTCACTAAAAAAATATTTTAAAAATTAGCCAGGTGTGGTGGCACGTGCCTGTAGTACTAGCTACTGGGGAGGCTGAGTCAGGAGGATCACTTGAGCCCAAGAGTTTAAGATTGCAGTGAGCAGCTTGGCTCCTCTGGCTCAAGTGGCTAAGGTGCCAGCCACATACACCTAAGGTGGCAGGTTCAAATCCAGCCTGGGCCCGCCAAAACAACAATGACAGCTGCAACCAAAAAACTCCTGAGCTCAAGCCATCCTCTTGATTCAGACTCCCAGAGTTCTAGGATTACAGGCATGAGCCACAGTGCCCAGCCACTAGTAATTCTTTATTTTAAACTTTCTCTGTTCAAATTACTATGTGATTTCTCTCTCCTGACTGGATTCAAACTGATACGGGTATGCCCTCCCTAGAGCAATGTTTTTCACCCTTTTTTATCTCATGGCACACTTGAACCTATAGTTAAACTTCCCTGACACACTTAAATTATGTTGATCAAAAAAAGATTTAAAAAAGAATATATTTACTGTGCTTTGAAATCTTTTTGAAAATAATTTGATTAATGATCTTCAAAATTTTTCAGGGCACACCGAGGATTCTCTCACAGCACAGTGGAGTGCCATGGCACTGATTGAAAATCACTGCTTTAGGGCAGTGCCTGTGGCTCAGTGAGTAGGGCGCTGATCCCATACACGGAGGGTGGCAGGTTCAAACCCAGCCCTGGCCAAATTGCAACAAAAAAAATAGCCAGGCATTGTGGCAGCACCTGTAGTCCCAGCTACTCAGGAGGCTGAGGCAAGAGAATCGCCTAAGTCCAGGAGCTGGAGGTTGCTGTGAGCTGTGACGCCACAGCACTCTACCAAGGACAATAAAGTGAGACTCTGTCTCTAAATAAATAAATAAAAAGAAAATCACCGCTTTAGATGGAACAACATATTCAGCTACCATCTGTCTGCACTTGAGACAGCGCTGGGTTTTTAGACCCTTTACAACATCTGGTTATCTGAGAACAAACTTTGAGGCAGTTGATCAGCCTTGGACAGACGCCTTGTATGCTTGCAGTGGACGCAGGCAGCTGTCCCTAGCTGAGGCCATCAGAACGCACCTGGTATTTTTTCATCCTGAAGGCAACTTCTCTCCCTTGAACTAAAGCTGAAAAAATGTGTGAATGTGACCAGAACTGCCCGATGTCCCATCCCTTGCTGAGGAGGAGGCTTAGCAAGTGATAGACTCCAAGATGAGAGATAACAAAACAGAGAAAGACTCCGAATGGCACCTTGGAGTCCCTGAATGTTTTCAGACCAGTTCTAGTCCTTTCCATCTATATTATGTTATGAGAAAAAAATAAAATGAAAAAGCAAAATGAAGTGAGAAAAAAAAAATCACTGTATCAGGAGGCACCTGTGGCTCAAAGGAGTAGGGCACCAGCCCCATATGCCAGAGGTGGCAGGTTCAAACCTGGCCCTGGCCAAAAACTGCAAAAAAAAAAAAAATCACTTTATCTTACCTAACTTAGGTTGATTTAAGTTGCTGCCTCTGGCAACTGAAAAGAGACCTAATGTAATGTTTTACAGACTTCGCCAGAGCCAATTCTTTTTTTTGAGACAGAGTCTCACTATGTTACCCTTGGTAGAGTGCTGTGGTGTCACAGCTCACCGCAATCTCTAACTCTTGGGCTTAAGTAATTCTCTTGCCTCAGCCTCCCAAGCAGCTGGGACCACAGGTGGCCACCCACAATGCCTGGCCATTTTTCTGCTGCAGTTGTCATTGTTGTTTGGCTGGCTCTGGCCGGGTTCAAACCTGCCAGCCTCGGTGCATGGGGCTGGTGCCTTACCCACTGAGCCATGGGTGCCACTCCCAGAGCCAATTCTTGATGCAGTATTAGATTCTGTAATAAAATCTGTAGCCACAAAAAAGAAAGAGAAACTTCCAAGCCAGGCAGAGGAGAAACACTGAGGCCTGTTCACTCAGGTTCAAGACAGTTTCTATTTTAAAAGAGCTCAGATCAGAACAAGTTCAAGTTGACTGTGAGAGCTAAGATTTGACACCTCTGCTGGTTTCCATGACGACCATCAGTGGTTCTGATCATGCCAAAAGAAGAATCAGAGGACGTGGCGACTGTACCTTTACTTTGTGGCCAGATTATTGCCAATTTTAAAAGAAAACGTTTGATCCATGGAACCCCTGTCTCATGTCTAGTTTGCCCTTGTAAGGTGGATGATTGCCAAGAGGCAGAAGAAGGGCTCCTTTCTCATCCTCCTGAACTGGTGCTCTGCTCTTTCCACATGGATTTCTTCTGACACTGGTAAGATAACTTGGTGACCTAATTCCAGTTAAACAAGTTGTGCTGTCATGATTCCTGGGGATAATGCTCAGAGTGGCTGGGTGCCCTTGTTTCATAGCTCTGTGGCAGCCTCACACTGTTTTCTCCCAGAGAAGAGATTCTGAAGGCCAGGCCTCGACTGAGAGCTTGCTTTTCTACATGTGGGTCAAGGGCTGTGGGTTCACGTTGAGACGGAAGACACAGGGGAACACAAAGTTTAGCTCCCAAGCCCTCTTCTGCGTTCTCCTCGCCTCCCTGGGAAGCAGATCTCCCAGGAATGTTCTATCTAGTGATGACCCCACTGCACAAGGCACAGCATGCTCGGGTAAGGAACAGCCTGGCCTCCTTTTTGCATCTTGCCTGGAAAAAAGCCTTCTTCCAGTTGCTCAGTTGGAAACTCCCAAGAACTGGAGGCTTTTCTTCAGCACAATAGAACTTATGAGTGGCTAGTGTGTGCCGAGGGCAGGGCTGAAGGATTTATACTCACCCTGGTCACCTGTCAATGTGCCTGCTTCATCCTAGACTCTCTCCTTAGATACACATCTTAATTGAAGGAAGAAAGCAAATTACTGTTGAGTACCTACTACGTGCCAGGCCCTCTGGGAGGCACCTGCACATGTGTCATTACTTGGGAGGTAGTGTGGCAGAGTGCTCTGGGCAAGAGCTCCCGTGTCGGAAAGACCTAGACTTAAACCTGAGTTCTCCCTCTTACAGTACTACCTGTAGGAAGCTCCTCCACTTAGTTCACTTTCCTGAGCCTCAGTTTCCAAATCTGTAAAGTGGGAAGATCGAAGAAGTTAATGCATATAAATCATGTTATCTGGCACACAGTAAACATTCAGTAAAGTTTACTTATCATTACGATCATTATTATACTTACAGTAGCCACGGCATCACTCTAACCCCAGGAGCACTTCACGTATAGAAAATCGCTATACAGAAAATTTAAATCTTGAAAAGGAAAAGTTCCAAAGTTTATAGTAGCTCCTCAAATAGTGATTCCATCAATGAAAGGCCTAGAGTCTGAGCATCACAGCCTTGGTGCTTGACATGGAGATTTGTTTCTTTTTGTTTTGTTTTTTTGTTTTTTTGAGACAGAGCCTCAAGCTGTTCCCCTGGGTAGAGTGCTATGGCTTCACTGCTCACAGCAACCTCCAACTCCTGGGCTCAAGCGAGTTTCCTGCCTCCACCTCCCAAGTAGCTGGGACCACAGGCACCCACCACAACGCCCGGCTATTTTTTGGTTGCAGCCATTATTGTTGTTTGGCGGGTCCGGGCTGGATTCAAACCTGCCACCTTAGGTGTATGTGGCTGGCGCCTTAGCCGCTTGAGCCACAGGCGCCGAGCCGAAGATTTGTTTAATTCCATGCTTACTGTGAGCTGGGCATGGTGCCGGGCAACATGATTCATGACCTTATAAAGTTTCAAATCTTGTTGTGGTGACAAGGCCACAAACAAAACGCATTAATAAATAATATAGGCCTGTGGTTCAAGGAGCAGGGCACCGGCCCCATATACCGGTGATGGCGGATTCAAGTCCAGCCCTGGCCCAAACTGCAAAAATAATAATAACAATAATAATAATAAAATTTTTAAAATAAATAAATAAATAACACGGGATATTTTGCTAAATCATATTTTTGGTAGTAAGTGCTACGTGGGTTAAGAAGGGAAAAGTAATAACAATTGAGTACCTACTATGTGCTAGGCCCTGGATTAAAAATCTTGTTTAAGTTTTCATTAATTCCATGAAGTGGACTGTATAAACCCATATAAGAGATGAAGAAATTTTGACACAGTGAGATTCAGGGACTTCAGAATTCAGGGCATACAATTAAGAAGGTAAGCCAGAACTTGAGCACAAGCCTCCTGGTCCTTAAACCCCGAACAATACATCCTCTCAAATAAAAGCAAATATCATCAAGCCCACCTTCTAGAGAAGGAAGCAGGAGGTAAGAGAAGTTAAGTGACTTGTCTAAGGTCACCGAAGTAGGAGCTGGCTGAGCTGGGGTTTAAATACAGGTCCAAACAACCTAAATGCCCATCAACCCAGGTATGGATTCAGAAACTGTGGTATATGTATACCATGGAATACTATTCAGCCATAAAAATAAGTTGACTTTACATCTTTCGTATTAACCTGGATGGAGTTGAAACACATTCTTTTTAGTAAAGTGTCAAAGAATGGAAAAGTGTCCAATGTACTCAATACTAATATGAAGCCAGTAGACCAGCGGTTCCCAACCTGTGGGTCACGACCCCTTTTTAACAATGAAAATACACTGGGGCATTAGGAAGGTTGAGAAGCCCTGCAGTAGACAGTCTCATACCCACATGAAAGAAAAACTCAAATCAATTCAAGTTGGGGAGAGGGGGAAGGAGGGAGGGGGAGAGGGGAGCAGGGAAGGGGATACTTGTGCTCCCACACAGGCACAGTGTAAGGGTGTATGGCACACCTCTTGGGTGCAGGACACAACTACAAAAGGGACTGTACCTAACAAGTGCAAACATTGTAACCTAGCTGTTGGCACCCTCGCATTAATCTGAAATTAAAAACAAAAACGCAGGTCTGCCCATCTCTTGATCTCAGGTGCTCCCTCCACACCTGACAGCCTCTCCCAGGCATCCTTCCTTATACCAAAGCAAGGCAAGCACTTGTGGCGCCTGGGAAGAGATGGGCAGCTTGGCTGTCGCCTTCATTTGGTGAAGGAGGGTGGTCAGCTGCCCTCCTGCTGCAGAGACCCTCACAGAGCCATACTGGGCCTCCTGAGCGCCTTAGTTTACAGTTGCAGAGACCGAGACCAGGGCGGCTCATTCTAGGCCGCCCGACTCGCTGTCAGCCTCACTCTTTACCTGGACTCGGCTGCCCCTCACCTGAAAGGCCCCTCCCTGCCCATCTTCCCGCTCGCCTGCAAATCCCACCCACTCCTCGGGACCTAAACTTTCCCACCTGGGGGCCTGGGACCAACGTTCATAATTAGAACTTTCCATTTCTTGGCTGCTAGCAGCACTCAGTAAATGTTAGTTGAACAGGTGGGAAACTGATGAATAAACAGAGCGCGATCAGAGAAGCGATGGCCTCTTGCCCATCGCCAGCGGGAATTAAGAGCGTGGTCTCTGGCCTTGGCTCCGCGGCGCCACCTCGTGGTTTCCGAGAGACACTGCAGCAGGCGGGGCCGGGGGCGCGTCTGGTGTGACAGTGAGGGGCGGGCTGTCCTGGCCTCCTGCAATTTTTCCTGTCTACTTTAAGGAGCCACTCGATCTCACGGAAGGAAAATAATGCTGACACTGCGGCGACCGTAGCTCAGGGGGTAGGGCGCCGACTACATACACCGAGGCTGGCAGGTTTGAACCCAGCCTGGGCCAGCTAATCAACAATGACAACTACAATCAAAAAACAGCCGGACGTTGTAGCGGGCACCTGTAGTCCCAGCTACTTGGGAGGCTGAGGCAAGAGAATCGCGTAAGCCCAAGAGTTAGAGGTTGCTGTGAACTGTGATGCCGCAACACTCTACTGAGGGCGACATAGTGAGAATCTGTCTAAAAAAAAAAAAAAAAAAGACTTATTTTAGAAATGAAGATTACATTTGTGTGTTTGCCAGAGATAGACCTAAGATAATAAGAAATAGTGTGAAGAAAGACCCAAGATAAGCAAAACCCCCCATTTCGTGGAATATTCATTCATGCTAGACATCCTTAAGGTATGTCCCACAGCAAGCCTGGATCTCAATGACACCAAACCTGGATTCCTTACGTGTCTGCACATATTCTTGGAAGGCAGAAATGGGAGTCATCAAGCAACCAAACGCAGGTTTCCCCTATGACTCTGAGTCACTTCATGAATGGAATTTGGAAACCGACATGTGCAGGCCACAGATGGCAACAGCAGCCTGCCTGGCAGCTAGATGTGGGTGCATAATTAGCTGGAGTCGGTACATGCTTAAATGATATGTTTTATTAGATGTAATAAAATCATTTAATTTCCGTAAGAAAATCATCCAAATGATAAGAAATAACTATTAGGTTTGTGGCACAAAGATGTTTTAACTTTTGATCTTAACATGTATCCTGATTTTTTTTAAGACAGAGTCTCACTGTTACCCCAGGCTAGAGTGCTGTGGCGTCAGCCTAGTTCACAACAACCTCAGACTCTTGCACTCAAGTGATCCTCCTGCCTCAGGCTCCCAAGCAGTTGGGTTTACAGGCATGTGACACCACTCCCAACTAGTTTTTCTATTTTTAGTAGAGTCAGGGTCTCACTCTTGTTCAGGTTGGTCTTTTGAGAACGAAATGTACATCCCTGCCTCAAGCCTGAGGTTGAGAAGGACAGGGGAATGAATGTCTTTTGCTCTTTGAGCCACAGGGGACAGCTCAAGGGAATCATTTGGGTGGAGGTCACAAGGTTACTGCAGGGGAAGATGGAATGAATCAGGGCAGAGGTCATGAGATTGTTTAGCCCAAGATGGGATTATGGCATTAATCAGAACCTTCAAAAGCTCTGGCTTCTGTTCAGAAGGGGGAATACTGGTGTTTTCTGAGATAGGAGTCTGACAACCTCCTCATTTTCTGGCAAATTAATAAACTTCTCTCTCCTCTCCTCAAACGGCTTGTCCCTGTTTTTCTGGTGCAGCTTCAGGGGACTAGTGTTGAGCTTTCGGTAATAACTATCAAATGAAGCCATGAGTGTATGATAAAATGTCATATTTTCCCAACTAAAAAAAAATTGGGGGGGTGCACAGTGGCTCACGCCTAAGCCTAGCACTTGGGAGGCAGAGGTGGGTGAATTTCCTAAGCTCACTGGTCCAGACAAGACCCTCTCCCCCTCACCCCGCCACTCCTATCTCTAAAAATAGCCAGGCATTGTGGCCAGCACCTGTAGTCCCAGCTACTTGGAAGGCTGAGCTAAGAGAATTGCTTGAGCCCAAAAGTTTGAGGTTGCTGTGAGCTATGATGGCATAGCACTCTACCGAGGGTGACAAAGTGAGACTCTGTCTCAAAAAAAAATTTTTTTTCAACAGTATATTGAGAATGTGATCAAATCCAGAATGTGGAAAATTCCATAGTATAGATGATATAGTTTCTTTAGCAAATAAATGTATGAAAATAAATGAAGGTGGAAGGAATTATTGTAGTTTTTTTCTTTTGACAGGGTCTCCATCTGTTGCCCAGGCTAGAGTGCTGGGGCATTAGCCTAGCTCACAGAAACCTCAAACTCCTAGATTCAAACAATCCTCCTGCTTCAACCTCAAGAGTAGTGGAGACTATAGGTGCCCACCACAATGCCCTGCTGTTTTTCTATTTTAGAAATTGATGACCCTCAGTATGAAATGTCCATATTGCCGAATGTACATCAACAGAAGTTGACAGAAAAAAGTCATCAGCATCGAAAAGAATTAAGTGACATGAAGAATAAATGGAAGAACTCGAAAATCCATTACAGCAAGGTGGCACTGGAGGTACACTAAGTCACCACTCTAAAATCCCAGAGATACAAAAAAATATCCAAGTCGTATGCAAACTCATCACTCTGAAATCCCGGAGATACAAAAAAAAAATCCAAGTCGTACAAAGTGAAAAAGTAGAGTCTACCAAAAAATCTGAAGAACTTGAAGATAAAACAAAAGATGCAAATAAAAATTCTCTTCTGCAGAAAATGACGGATGGTTGGAGAAGAGAACAAGCACAGCAAGGTGTGGGGAAAAAATAAATCACAGAAGAAGGTGAATGCCACAGTGCCCAGCCTCCAAAGATTCTTATACCTGGGAAGTTTGGGCTGCAGAAGGCAGGAAGACTAAACCAAGAAAGATGGTCCCAAATCGGAGGAAAAGCTTGTTTCATGTTTATCCAGCCGGAGAGCAGGGAAAGCCATGGCAAGAGCAGTTGAGTGTGGTCTCCAAGCAGAGGGATGAGATTCCGTATCTTGGGAAGAAGCCACGCAGTACGCCCTGCCATTAGCCAACTTGCGGATGGTACTAGGCAGCGGTTCTCAGCCTGTGGGTCGCGACCCCTTTGTAACAGTGAAAATACATGGCAGCATTAGGAAGGCTGTTAGAGGCTCGGTGCCTTTGGCTCAAGTGGCTAAGGCGCCAGCCACATACATCTAAGGTGGCAGGTTCGAATCCAGCCCGGCCTGCCAAACAACAGTGATGGCTGCAACCAAAAAAATAGCCGTGCCCTATGCGGGCGGGCGCCTGTGGTCCCAGCTACTTGGGAGGCAGAGGCAGGAGATTCGCTTGAGCCCAGGAGTTGGAGGTTGCTGTGAGCTGTGATGCCACAGCACTCTACCCAGGGGGACAGCTTGAGGCTCTGTCTCAAAAAAAAAAAAAATTAAAAAAAAAAAGGAAGGCTGTTAGAGAAGAAAGCCGTGTACTCTGCTGAACATGGAAAGCAAAAACAGTTTGTAGCTAAAAGGCAGAAAGTCTGGGAGACAAGCGATACCATTATGGGAAGGCTGGAGGCACTGCTGCCCTGAATTCAGCATCAGGACTTACACAACAGTCAGATCGAAGGAAAGAACACATTGAAGACCTCATAAAACGAAGGGAGCTCCAACAAGGAGCGCTGGAAGACATTCAAAAGAAGTGGATGAACTTAGGGAACAGCACAGGAGGAGAAGCAGATGAGGTGCTAATGAGCAATCCTTTCCTTGGACCAAAGCGCCAGCGTCGTGAAGCTTTAGGATTCCTGGGAAGCATTCTGGATGTCAACGGGGAGGAGGTGGAGCGGTTGTTTAACCACGATCGGGTGGTGTGACCAGGTGGATGACTGGGTAGCTTGGGGGAGGATCAGAAAGTGTCCCGCACACACCTCTGAGAGCAAATCAGCCAGCTGTTTAACAGCTGTTTTTCAGAACATTTTGTGAAATGTCTGGAGGCAGAATCTCATCTGTTGGTTCTGCCACCAACACTTTCTGATCATGATAAGAAACCTCTAGATTCACCAGGAAGGAGAAGACTAGATATAAATGTGCAAGAGGCCGGGCGCAGTGGCTCACGCCTGTAATCCCAGCACTTGGGAGGCCGAGATGGGTGGATTGTCCTGAGCTCACAGGTTCAAGAACAGCTTGAGCAAGAGCAAGACTCGGTCTCAAAAAAAAAAAGAGCCAGGCGTTGTGGCGGGCACCTGTAGTCCCAGCTACTAAGGAGGCTGAAGCAAGAGGATAGCTGAAGCTCAAGAGTTTGAGGTTGCTGTGAGCTGTGACACCACAGCACTCTATTAAGGGCGACAATGTGCGACTCTGTCTGAAAAAAAATAAATAGCAAGAAAGTGTTGAAAATTCAGCAAAATCCAGGTCTGGCAGATGAGCAGATGTTAATCCCTTCTTGGCTCCCTGCTCCCTATCTGTGCTCTAATTTGTTAGAGCAGCTCACAGAAAGAACTCAAGGAGACAAGCTAATTACATTTACCCATCTATTACTGAGGGCATTTTAAAGGATACAATAATGGGATGAAGAAGTTGAAACTCTCTTTTAAGTAAACTTATCACAAGAATGGAAAAGCAAGTATCCAATTACTAAATACTGATATGAAGCCAGCAGAGGTTACATGGATGGAGCTGGAAAATATTCTTCTTAGTAAAGTATCTCAGGAATGGAAAAAAATATATCCAATGTAGAGGAATATACACAAGAGAAAAAGTCCATTCAATTCAAGTTGAGGGGAGGAAGAGGAGGGAAGATGAAGAGGAGGAGGAGAGGGGAGGAGGGAGATCGGTGTGTGCCCACCTAATGAGCACAGGTGAGGGTATACGGTACACACACACACACACACACACATACACACACACCCTATTGCAGGACACAACTACCATAGGGACTTTACTTAGCAAATGCAAACATTATAATCTAATTGTATCCTCATATTAATCTGAAAAAATAATAAACATATGCACTGTAAACCCATGAAACAAACAAACAAACAAAACCCCAATCAGGTGAAGAGATACACAGGACTGGACTCCTGTGCAGCCGGGTTGCCCACCCTGCTGGGAGGGGGCATGTGCTCCTTCACCAGCCTGGAAGCTCTCCCGGCTCGGACCTTTCTGGGGATGGGGAGGCTTTGTTGTATTGGCATCACCGGGTGAACCCAACCTTCAGTCCCTGCCCCTAGGAGGTGGGGCTGAAAGTCCTAACCCTCTAACCCTGCCTTGGTCTTTTTTATAAACAGCCCCATTTGAGGCCCAGGCACCAGCACCTCAGCATATAAAAGACACTCTTATCATTCCGAAGATTCCAAGGGTTTTAGGCGTTGTGTGCCAGGAACCAGAGAGACCAAATGTATATTTCTTACTATAAATTGCAGTATCACATCGCTCTTCCCTTTTGGACTCTGCAATGGTAATAATGTTACTCTAAACCATGTTAGAGTCTGAGGCCAAAGAAGCATCAGTAACACCAATCTTTGTTTCAAATTTTCATATTCTTTCATCATCATGGTTTTTTTTGCATTAAGTTTTCTTTTTGAAAATAGTATTTATCTTGATTACTGAGTCTTTTCAGCCCCTTAAATTTTTTTTGGTGGGGGGGAGATTTAGAGCCAGAGTCTCACTTTATTACGCTTGGTAGAGTGCGTGGCGTCACAGCTCACAGCAACCTCCAATTCCTGGGCTTAGGCGATTCTCTTGTCTCAGCCTCCCAAGTAGCTGGGACTAGAGACAGAGTCTCACTTTATCACCCATGGTGTCACACAGCTCACAGCAACCTCCAACTCCTGGGTTTAGGGAGTAGTTGGGACTACAGGTGCCAGCTCCTTAAATTCTTTACCTGAGGTCCCTAACCCTGACCGTGGCCCTCTGAAAACTGCATGCATTCTTCCATGAAAGAATGCCTTTTTTGGCTAATTATTCCACCACTTTAAACCTGACATGCTTAGATTTAAAAATGTTTGTTTTCTGGAAAACAACTACTTGTGGGAAGGGAAACATTTCTACAGAAAAGAGCCACTGTGCTAAAGTAAATAACAAGGCTTTGAAACTGACAGCTCCGGGATCAAATCCCTACTCAGTTCAAATCTTTATGCATTTGGGTTTGATGGTGTTACTTAAGTCCTTTAACCTTCAATTTCTTTTTTTAAAAATTTTTATGGTTTAAATTTTTTTCTTTCTAAAAAATTTCACGTTAATATAAGGGTAGGAATGTTTAGGTTACATTATTTTCATTTCTAAGGTAAAGTTCAAGTTGTAGTTGAGCCCTTGGCCCAAGGGGCTGTGCTGAACACACAACTCACACTCTACACATTAGGTGAGATCCCGCCAATGGCCCTCCCCTCTCTCCACTCCCCCCTTCTCCTCTCCCCCTCCCTAGACTAATGTTTTCTTTCATGTGGGTGTGTAGTTTATATATTGGTTTCATATTACTATTGAGTACATTGGATACTTTTGTATCCATTCTTGAGATACTTTACTAAGAAGAATGTGTTTCAACTCCATCCAGGTAAACACAAAAGATGTAAAGTCTCCATCTTTTCTTATACATATGTGTATACCACAGAGTACTGTTAATTCATTCATCACATGAGATGTAAATGTGTAACTCGAAGAGTTGTATTTGTAAAGTGTGTGGTGTATAATTGGTGTGTGATAGGTAGCTTTTATTACTTTGTGTTCATTGGAAGTCCAGAATGAATATCCTGTCTAACTGCCTCTCCTATCAGGAAACTAGTAGCGTGGGGTGGCTTAGGGTTTCCCAATAGATGAGTGTTTCAAAATTTGGTCTTTGTAAGACAGGTCCAAAGGTTTGTTGGAGAGCTTGCTTTTATCATGGCCTCATAAAATTAACCCTCTGCCTCCTGGCGGAATTAGCAGTATCTAAAGTATTTACATGGTTCCTACTAACATATATTGGCACTCAATTTCACACGAGGTTAATTTGGGGGGGGGGGTACATTTTAAATATATTGTACTCATTGAAAATTGAAGATAGCAGTTAAAAAAAATACCAATACTGCATTCATTGTGGGTATGTGCTTATCTCCCGGGGGCTTGGCAAAATCTTTGGGGAGTTTCTGCTGGAACATGACACTGTTGATGGCCCAGTTTTTTCAGTGTTGAAGTGTGGGAAAGCTGTGTGATGTTTGGTGGTTGGCAGGTAGGTATAAATAACACTTTTTTGAAGGATTATTAAGTATTTGTGCATACTGGAAGATTAAGATATTATGTCTTGGCCAGGTGCAATGGCTCATGCCTATAATCCTAGCACTCTGGGAGGATGAGGAAGGAGGATTGCTTGAGCTTAGGAGTTTGAGACCAGCCTGAGCACAAGTGAGGCCCTGTCTCTACTAAAAATAGAAAAATTATCCACTGTACTCTGCCCAGGGCAAAAGAGTGAGACTCTGTCTTGAAACAAAACAAAGCAAAAGATATTCTATCTTGCTTCATAGGATCAAGTCTCTATAACCCTTTGTTTTTCAATTTAGAAAAAAGTAGAATGGGAATGATGATTCATGATTCTCCAGGTTATTATTTCAGGATGGTATTGCTTGATCAAGTTATACCACTTAAATGATGATGTACATTAATTTCACAAGTGAGAATAATTACTGCATATGCTTTGTTAGATTTTTATAAAACAGGACTTTGTCATCAAGCCCTATTATCTCTTTTCCCATAAGGAAACCAAGAAACTAGAAACTGAGTAACCTGCCTATACCAAAGTGAATCATTGATGGAGCCAGGAAAAATAGATTCCTTTCTCTGTTAAAAGAAGTTTTAGTCAAAATTAAATCCAATTTATGTAAGAGGTAGTCACTATTTTCTTTTCTTTTTTTCTTCTTTAATTTTGACCAAAGTACCTTATTTAAACATTAATTTTTAATTCAACTTGTTAATATGTTGTTTAGAATATTACACCCCCATTTATAAGTGAAATATGTTTGTAATTTCCCCTGTATAATAATACATTTCCTCCAATTTTAATATCAGGTGTATCCAGATTAAACAGAATGATTTCACAGTATTTCTTCTTTTTCTATTGTCTATAAGATTTGGCATGATCTGTTTTTTGAAATTATCTTTTACTTTTATTTATAAATATTAGTTGTCTATTTTTTTGAGACTTTGGAAAAAAAATAAGAAGTTAACTGATGACTCCACACTGAACCTCAGAGTCAAAGCATTCTATAATAGACATGCCCTTATTTGACAATGTGAATGTTACTTTCTTTGCATTGTTATTATTATTATTGCTCAATATTTCGTTGCAGCAATCGTCCGGTTTCTTTTCTGAATTTATCTTCATTCATTCTTTACGAGGTTTTTGTTTCTAGTTCTTATCTTAAACATTGTTCTTGTTATTACATTTTAAGCCTTTTTAATTCTGTGAAGGCAAAAAGTGGAAACCTAATAAACAGATGTATATGTTAAAAAAAAAAAAAAAGAAAGAAGTTTTTTTTTTTTTGAGACAGAGCCTCAAGCTATCCCCCTGGGGAGAGTGCCATGGCATCACAGCTCACAGCAACCTCCAACTCCTGGGCTCAAGCGAATCTCCTGCCTCTGCCTCCCAAGTAGCTGGGACCACAGGCGCCTGTCACAACACCAGGCTATTTTTTGGTTGTAGTTGTCATTGTTGTTTGGGGGGCCCGGGCTGGATTCAAACCTGCCAACTCAGATGTATGTGGCTGGTGCCTTAGCCGCTTGAGCCACAGGTGCTGAGATGAGCCCAAAGTTTTAAGTTCCTGGCCGTGACAGGACAGAGGCTGGACACATCCCAGTTGCTTGTAACCCACCGTCCCCTTACTAATCATTGCTAGATTTTATCAAAAGCTGACTGGAGAAGAACAAAAGGCCTGAAGACTTCATTGCTTACTTGTTTTTTTTGAGACAGCGTCTCACTCAGTCACCCTGAGGTTGAGTGCTCTGGCATCATAGAGCACAACAACCTCAAACTCTTGGGCTCAAGTGATCCTCTTGCCTCAGCTTCCCAAGTAGCTGGGATTATAGGTGCTGACCACAATGCCCAGCTACTTTTTTCTATTCTTAATACTCATTGTTGCTCAGGCTGGTCTCCAACTCCTGAGCTCAAGCAATCCACCCACCTAGGCCTCCCAGCATGCTGGGATTACAGGTGTGATTCTATGCTTACTTCATCAAACCTGGGTTTTTATGGTTCTAAGATGACCGCTATTGGGGGCACAAAGTTTCTTCTTAATAAACAACTGTTGGCCACATACTGGTTCAGCCTGTCTTCTGAGAATACCCAACATGGACTCGTCCCCTCCATTTCATTTTGTATAGGACTTCATTTGAATGTTACATCTCTACCCCCAGTGATCATTACATGTATATTACATACATGTAAACCTAATATGAATGCCTGTAGGACTCCTCCATACATATTTATAGCTCTTCCTGTTCCCTGTTGAATATGTGTACTTGGCCAACTGGGTCAGCATAAGTTCCTCTCTTATCCCCTCCTTTCTGAAGTGTCTGTCTCACTTCCAAACCTGTCATGATGGCAATCTATAGAATGTAACCCTTTATAAGACATAATATCTCCTTTCTACATTTATAGACGTCTTCTGTGACTCCATTTCAGTCCACAAGCTTTTTTAGGCTTCTCTTTTCCACTAAAAAACCATTTTTTTTTAAATTGAGGCAGAATCTCAAGCTGTCGCCCTGGGTAGAGTGCTGTGGCATCACAGCTCACAGCAACCTAAAACTCTTGGGTGTAAGCAATTCTCTTGCCTCAGCCTCCCATGTAGCTGGGACTACAGGCTCTTGCCATAATGCCCTGCTGTTTTTTGGTTGTTGTTTAGCAGGGCCAGGCCAGGTTTGAATCCGCCAGCCCCGGTGTATGTGGCCAGCACCCTAACCACTGAGCTACTGCCGCCACTGCCAAATTCCTGATATTCTCTTTTGCCGCAATGCCTTAGTGTGCTAGTAAGGATTTAACAACACGCTCGTTTACTCTCTGGAGGGGAAACCCTGGTTTGGAGTGTTTGCCAGTCTTCACGGTATAAACAATTCCACCAGGGCTGATTTCAGATTACTGGTGTGACTTCAGCTGCCTCCCAAAGTTGCTGAAAATTTAGCAACTGGCTCTGGTGAGCAGGTGTGAGTGGCCTCCACTGCCTCCTTCATTACAATTTGGATGTCTCCTTTATTAAAAGTAAAAACATTAAAAATAAGAAAGCCTAGAGTTTTGAGGATTTGTACAAAAAAACTTTTAACGGCAAATAGATTTTTAGCTTAATATTTGAAAAAAGAGAAAATGATACAAAGATGGGAAGAGAAGGAAAAAGATGGAAATAGCCCCTTCATGGACAGAAAAAGCATTTAGTTTTTGTTGCTTTCCTAAAAGATGCACCTGGACTCACTTCTTTTCACTGAGTCATTGTAGCTTGGCCAGCAGAAGTTTCTAGAAGGACTGACGATTGGCCACTGGCTTTACAACTTTTAGTACCCTGAGACCACAACTTGTTCTGACATGTGGTAGCATCTGAGGGAATTCCTGACTTGGATGAGCTGTTTCTCTTGCTTTCTATATCTATTGAGAGACACCAAATTATCCATTAGAAATCAAGTAAATAATTCAACTAATCCAACGTTGCAAAATAACTCCCAGAATATTTGACAAGTGACTCTCCGTGACTTCGTCCCTCCACATTCAGCCATAACTTTTAGATCATTTCCCAAATGTTGCGAGTTGAGTTCCCTTCTCTCTTTCAGCTTCAAATGGACCATAAGACTACCTGGATATTACTTTATTTATGACTTTCTGATTTCCTATGTCCCAGACATAAAAAGCCAGACACTAGGTAAAGTGGTAAGGACAGAGTTCCATCAGGTTTCCGACATTACAGTGAGATGATTGTGTCACTGCACTCCGGTCTGGCCAACGGAGCAAGAAGCTGTCTCAAAATGCTTCTGTCTGCTTTTGCCACCTCTACACATAAGTTGTCCAGTCTTGGACACTCCACAGAATGATGTTATTATCAAGTCAGATGCACCTGACACACTATTACTGAAGAAACATAGGTTATATTGCATCCTATGGCTTGAAGAAAGATGATTAGGAATACCTCATGTCTAAGTATTTGAGAATGCATCTAAGGGTGTGTCATCTGATGGGACAATGTTATCACATGAATAGAGAAGAAATTCTGGCATTTATTAAGTCATGCCAACATAAGCATGGTGAAATAAATGCTACTGTGTTTCCCCCAAAATAAGATTGACCCCCAAAATAAGCCCTAGCAGGATTTCTATGCATTTGTTAAATATAAGCCCTACCCTGATAATAAGACCTAGTGATGGGCATGGCTATGCAGCGTATCTGCATAGCCACGCCCTGCATTTCAGTGGAGACATCCCCTGAAAATAAGCCCTAGTGTGTCTTCTTGAGAAAAAATAAATATAAGACAGTGTCTTATTTTCGGGGAAACACAGTAGTACCAGACATAATCGTCATCTTTCCTACACTTTTAGTGCTGTCCAGATTCTTACTCTGTGTGATGTTACTGTAATTTATGTAAACAAAATTGTGGAATATGTTCAGCGCCTACAGAAAGAAGATGGTTCTTTTGCTGGAGATGTATGGGGAGAAATTGATAATAAGATTCCCTTTCTGTGCAGTGGCAACTTTCGCTCTATCGGGGAAGCTTGATGCTATTAAGGTGGAAAAGGCAACTGAATTTGTTTTATCTTGTATGAACTTTGATGGCGGATTTGGTTGCAGATAAGGTCCTGAACCTCATGCTAGGAGGATCTATTGTAGCACAGGATTCCTGGCTATTACTAGTTAGTTGGATCAAGTGCATTCTGATTTATTTGGTTAGTGGCTTCGTGAACAACAGTTGCCCTTAGGTCAGTGGTTCTCAACCTTCCTAATGCTGCAGCCCTTTAATACAGTTCCTGTGGGTCGCAACCCACAGGTTGAGAACCACTGCCTCAGGTGCACCAAATGGAAGGCCAGAGAAGTCGCCAAATGTATGCTGTTCCTGGTGGGTGTTGCTTCCCTAAACAGAAAGCTTCATGGGACTGATAGAAACGGCGTAGTTTCATCTTAGCATGTCAAGATGAAGAAACGGGATTTGCGACAAGCCAGGAAATATGGTGGATCCTTTTTATAATTAGTTTAGTTTAGTTTAGGAGACAATCTCATTCTGCACTGTGCGAAGGGTGCCCTGTCATCATCATAGCTTGGAGCAACCTCACACTCCTGGGTTCACGTTCAAGGAGGATAACCGAGAAAAGTAAAGTCTTAACAGAACAAAGCCTTCTCAGAGAAGGCCAAGGATACCCTTGCAAAGTCCTCCCCATGGAAACCCAGCCCTTAAGGATGTGGAAAACTTAGCTTCCTAGGTCCTTGAAACTAACGGCTGCTGCTTGCTTCCACTTCTGTAAACCCTGCAAATGATTTCACACCTTCAATGAGAGGTAATATGGTAATACCTTTGTCTATTTATGAGTCCAACAAGAGGGCTACAAAGTGAGACAGTCTCAAGAAAAAGAGGACAGGGACAGAGCTGACAAGGGAGCTTGGCCATTTTGGATTATAATCTGCTGTGGCTCCACCAGCTTCCCCTATAATCCTTGGTGAGAGTCTATTGCTTTCAATTTGCTGGTCCTGCAACTGATCCTCCTGCCTCCGCCTCCCCAGTACCTCGGACTACAGGTGCCTGCCACAACATTGGGCTACTATTTCTACTTTTGGTAGAGACCGGCCTTGTTCTTGGTCAGGCTGGCGTCAAACTCCTGAACTCAGGCAATCCACCTGCCTCTGCCTCCCAGACTGCTAAGATTACAGGTGTGAGGCCCCTTATACAGTATTCGGAATTGGTGGATTAGAAGAAGAGCAGATTAAACTTGTTAGTTCTGGTTTTTTTTGCATGCCTGAACAAGCACCTTAGAGGGTGAATGTTCAGCCTGAGCTGGTGAGCTAGAGTCATTGAATTTGAGCTAGGTTCAAAAGTCCAATCATCCAGTTTGCCATCTCAACGTTTCTGTATTTCAAGTGCTTGTTGTACTTAAAAACTACTGTTAAAACTTTGTATATTGTGTTAAATTAATTTTATTTCTTTTTTGAGACTGTCTCACTATGTTACCCTGGGTAGAGTCAGGTGGCATCACAGCTCACAGCAACCTCTAACACTTGGCTTTAAGCGATCCTCTTGCCTCAGCCTACCAAGTAGCTGGGACAACAGGTGCCCACCACAACATCAGCTATTTTTTTGTTGCAGTTGTCATCACTGGTTAGCAGGTGGCTGGGTTTGAACCTGCCAGCCTCGGTGCTTATGGCTGGCGCCATAACCACTGTGCTACAGGCGCCCGGCCTTAAATTAATTTTAACAAATGATGTAATTATATATATTGTAAAATTAAATATAAAAAAGAACTAGGTGCAGAGGTGTGTGCCTACAATCCCAGCCAGCGGAGGCTGAGGCAGGAGGATTGCATGAGGCCAAGAATTTGAGGTTGCTGTGAGCTAGGCTGAGGCCACTGCACGCCAGCCCAGTGCAGCTCAGGCGTCAGAGTGATAAGGTATCAAAAAAAAAGAGCACAGGGGCTAAGGCGACAGGCATATACACCTGAGCTGGCGGGTTCGAATCCAGCCGGGGGCTGCCAAACAACAATGACAGCTGCAATCAAAAAATAGCCGGGCGTTGTGGCAGGCGCCTGTGGTCCCAGCTACTTGGGAGGCGGAGGCAGGAGACTCGCTTGAGCCCAGGAGTTGGAGGTTACTGTGAGCTGTGATGCCACAGCACTTTACCCCAGGGCGACAGGTTGAGGCTCTGTCTCAAAAAAAGAAAAGAGGGACGGAGGGGGAAGAAGGGGAAGACAGGACAGACCCAGGGAAGGAAGAAAAATACCACGCTCTCGGCGCGCTCGGCGCTGCCAACCCCCACCCGGCGTCAGGTTTTCTCCAACCCTTTGCGCAACCCCCTCCCACAGCCGCACAACCAGCCGCTGCCGCCTCCAGCCTCGGGTGGGGGGGGGCTAGAAGATGAGGCGCCCCGGGTGGCCGGAGCAGCACCCACAAACGAGCGGACGGAGCCATGGGCCGCGGCGAGCTCCTGCCGGCCCCAGCCACCGACCCGCAGCCAGAGCCCCGGGCCCGGGCGGCCTCCCGGCCGAAGCCTCCCGGGGAGGAGGCGGCGCGGCGGCGACCGGCGCGCGAGGCAGCCTGGGCCTGGCCGTGGGCGCGTCCCCGGCGCGGCGGCGCGCGCGGACTGAGGGGAGCGCGGCGCGCAAGTGGCGGCGACGGCGGCGGCCACGACGGCGGCGGTTGCTGCGCCCGGTACTGGAGTCGCTGCCTGAGGCGCAGGCGCCGTGGACTCAGCCCGCCCCGCGCCGCGGCTGCCCGTAGGCTCGTCATGGCGACCCAGCAGAGGCCTTTCCACCTGGTGGTGTTCGGCGCCTCCGGCTTCACCGGCCAGTTCGTGGCCGAGGAGGTGGCCCGGGAGCAGGCGGACCCGGAGCGGACCTCCCGCCTGCCCTGGGCCGTGGCGGGCCGCAGCCGGGAGAGGCTGCAGCGAGTGCTGGAGAGGGCGGCCCTGAAGCTGGGTAAACGGGGCGGGGGGACGGGGGTCCCGGCCGGCGGCTCGGCCACCCCGGGCCCGACCCGACCCGACCCGGCCCGGCCCGGCCCCGAGTCGCGGGCGGCGGGCGGCGGGCGGCGGGCGTTTCTCCCGCGGGGATGCGCCCTCCGCCGCCCCATGCCCCGCTGGGGACGGGAGGAGCAGAGGGTGCTTCAGACACTGTCATAGCTTTGTTCCACCCCCTAAATTACAACCAGAAAGGTTTAACTATATATATTCCCCCCCCTTCCCTGCTTTTGAATTTCTCCCTCGGTTTAGAGAACCCTCCTGGCGAAATACAGTCAAGACTTAATGTCCCTTTCTCTGCTGCGTCTCGCTCTGGAGCAGAGATACCTACCTGTGGGGTTGAAAAGAAATTGTTTTGTGCTTGTAGGAATTACTCTTCTTGCTAAAAAAAAAAGTTGGTATGTCCGGTTTGGACATTGGCTTGTTCCTTCAGCATTCATTCAACATCTGTTCAGTGGGTGGTCTTTTGTATCTATTTTAAGCGCTGGGGTTGCAGAGTGGGAGAGGAGACAGACACACAAACGTCTGACTTAGCTTGGGGGAGACTGGATAACTTAGGACTGGATAACTTTAAAATCTGACTGCTAATTCTCCACCTTAGATGCCTCATACAAATACTATAGTAGCTAAAAGTTCTGGGCATGCTAGGTTACTTCTGTTTGATCTTATACTCTCAACAGAGCCTGTGGGAATCTAGGATCTTTGGTTTGGGATAATGTACCGAAGACACCATGTAGGCTGGACTCTCCAACTCTCAGTGCTCCTACTGGCAACATGCAGAATCTTTTTTTTTTTTTTTTGAGACAGCGCCTCAAGCTGTCCCCCTGGGTAGAGTGCTATGGCTTCACTGCTCACAGCAACCTCCAACTCCTGGGCTCAAGCGAGTCTCCTGCCTCAGCCTCCCAAGTAGCTGGGACCACAGGCGCCGGCCACAACACCCGGCTGTTTTTTGGGTGCAGCCATTATTGTTGTTTTGGCGGGCCCGGGCTGGGGATTTGAACCCGCCACTTTAGGTGTATGTGGCTGGCGCCTTAGCCACTTGAGCCACAGGCACCGAGCCAACATGCAGAATCTTAACCCAAGAGCGTTTTGGTTTTTATTTTTCCAACAGAAGTAGTTTTACTATTAAGATATATTCTTCCATTCATGTTTCCTGCTCAACACCGCACAAGTACACTAAAGTGCCCAAATCAGGGTATTGTTGCTTCTAATACTTTGACCTATTGAAACCTGCATTGCTGTACTGAGTCTGTTAATTCCAATTATTTTATTATTATAAGCCTAGGTATTTTTATATAGTGTGTGCTCACCTCAGAGTTCTCTTTTGTTCTCATGATTTTCATGTTGACAGACCCCTTCCATTTGCTATAATTAGATTGCATGTAATTGTTTAGTCGTTGATGAAAAACTATTTTTATAATATAAATTTCTTGATGGAGAGGAAGTCAGGATACTTATCTACTTGGCATCTAAACCTGATTATAAAATTGTCATGTTATGCGGGGTTATTTATGCATTGCTTATGTTAGATGATTTTTTAAAGGTAAAGGTTATTAATCTTTTTAGTAACCCTTAGTAGCAACTCTATTTTCCACATAGCCTTTTCCCTTTTTTTTGAGATAGGATCTCACTCCATTGCCTAAGCAAGAGTACAGTGGCGTCTTCATAGCTCGCAGCAACCTCAAACTCTTGGGCTCAAGCAATACTCTTTCATCAGCCTCCCTAAGTAGCTGGGACTATAGGCATGTGCTGTAATACCTCACTAATTAAAAAAAAAAATTTGATGAAATGAGGTCTCAGTGTTGCCCAGGCTGATCTTGAACTCCTAGTCTCAAGTGATCCTCGCGCCTTGGGCTCCCAGCCTTTTCCTTTTTTATTACCTGATTAAAAACAGTTGATCTCTTTGTATACTTAGTAATTTGCTGTTACTGATTATATAAAAAGAAGATCTAGAAATACCAGGATTTTCTTTAAATTATTTATTTCTTATTTTAGGAAGACAAACACTATTGTCTGAAGTTGGAATAATCATTTGTGATATCACTAATCCAGCCTCACTTGATGAAATGGCTAAACAGGCAACGATTGTCCTCAACTGTGTAGGACCAGTAAGTAATCAGCCCTTCTTTGTATGAGAACAAACAGTGCATTCATTTCTAGCAAAATCTGGTGTTTTATATTCCAGAGGAACATAAGGTCAGAGGACAGCAGCGTTGGTTGAAGGCCTTAACCCCATATGGGAAGTTTTTTCTTCTTGTGAAGAGTCAATGAGTATAACCAGAGTCTCCTGAAAAGGGGAGTAATAGGCTCTCTGTAACTCCGTACTCAGGGAATGTGTGCTGGTTTAAAGTTTGTTCATGGGTGCAGCTATGCTAGCTAGACTTTTTTTTCTGTACGGTACACTGTTGCAATAAACAGTGTTCGTGTGTACCCCTTATATTTTTTTATTTATTTATAAATTATATCCATGTATTACTTAACAAATATATATGTTAACATGCACAAAAAATAAGGGCTAAAAAGGACTTGTTCATTTATTATTTATTGAAATGTTTACTATATATAAAATGTACTATTCCAGGCACCTGGGACACAAAACAGAAAATCCCTCTTGGAGCTTACATTCTTGTAGGGGAGACAGAAAAATAAGATTGTGATAGTAGGTAGTGGTGAATTCTTTGAAGGAAAATGAAGCAAAGGGGATAAAGGAACAGGTATATCAGTGTTTGGTAGATGGGTGATCCGGGAAGGTTTCTGTGAGTAATTGACATTCTGAGCAGAGATCCGAATGCACTTTCTCACTTCATTCAGATCTCTGCTGAATATCTGAGGACAGGATGTTTCAGTGAAAGCAGGTACAAAGGTCCTGATCTGACACTGTGCTTGGCAAGACTGAGCAAGGTGCGAGAAACAGCATGGCAGGGCCAGTGAGCAGGGCAGAGAGCTGGAAGCTCAGGGTCAAGATTTGGATTTTCTTCTAAGTGTGACAGAGAGTCATTGAGTGGTCCAAAGCAAGTGGATGATCTGATTTAATTTTGAAGTTCGTTGGCTTCTGAGAGGAAAAATAGATAATAAGGGACTAACAGTGGTCTAAGCAAGACAAGCACCAGGATAGTAGCAGTGGAGGTAGTGGGAAGTGGTTTGGTTCCAGGTATATTTCAAGAGGAAAACAGCTTTCTTTACTGTGCTGGATATGACAGAGAGGTATCAAGGGTGACTTCTAGGCCTTTTGCCCACTTAACAAGGTGCATGTTGGTTACATTTACTTATCTGAAGAAGCTTTTACAGTTGGCATGACGTTGAAAAGTAAGCATTTACAATAGTAATTTTTTATTGAGAACAAAAAGGTTTTGAATTGTTATTAAATAAAAATATCGTTGAGATTTATCTCATTCTTAATTAGCTTCTATTCCATCCATTAGGTCCATTGCTGTAATCACTGTGTAATGTGCACCCTCAACTGACTCCCTTGTCCTTCTCTCCCCAGTGGAAAACCCCCAACCCTGGCTATTGTAACTCTCTGCTTACTCTTCACTTAAACATGGGTAATGCAGCTAGAGAAAAGCGCATCCCATGCTGACTGACACTTCAATATGTGGTTGTAAACCTCATGCGGGACTCAGGACCTACAGCCATCCTGCTCTCCCTGGGCTAGTCTCCCCTTCAAGGACGTTTCACAGCTTCCTTTTCCTCACACTTTTGGCATCCAGTCTTTGTCTTTGATCTGATGATTTTATTTCTTTTTTCCCTATGAAAATAGAAGCTGTTTGAACAGAATTTCATCTTCCTACCTCCAGATCAGCTCACCTGCCTACCTGCACTGTGAACCGTGCACTTTACATTACCTCTTTTTTGTTGTTGCAGTTTTTGTCTGGGGCTGGGTTTGAACCTGCCACCTCTGGTATATGGGGCTGGCACCCTACTCTTTGAGCCACAGGCGCTGCCCTCCCTTACTCTTACTAGACGGAAAAACTGCTCTTGTTCCTATTGGGTGTGGTATTTAAAGACTTTACATTTATAGTTACACATTTTCTTTTTTTTTTTTAATATGGACTGCTTCACAAACTTGTGTCTCATCCTTGTGCAGAGGCCATACTAATCTTCCCTGTGTCATTCTAATTTTAGTATATGTGCTGCCCAAGTGAGCACAGTTACACATTTTCTTTTCTTTTCTTTTTTGCAGTTTTTGGCTGGGGCTGGGTTTGAACCCGCCACCTCCGGCATATAGGGCCGGTGCCCTACCCCTTTGAGCCATAGGCATCCCCCTACACATTTTCCTGTTACCCTATTTTCTCTATTTACTGACTTATTTCTATCAGTATTCATGTATGTGTGTGTGTGTGTGTGTGTAAATATGTATGTATGAGTGAGATGAGGTCTGCTATCTTGTCCATGATGGACTCAAACTCTAGCCTTAAACAGTCTTCCTGCCTCAGCCTCCAGAGTCTGTCAGCGTTTAAATATGTGATTATATCTCTCATCTTTTAAAAAATTTACCTTGATTCTAATAACCCGTCCAACTACATTTTTATGCCCCCACTCTTTCTTTAGCAAATCTCTTTGAAAGAGGTCTCATTACTCACTGTCTCTGCTTCCTCACTTCCTGCTCTACAAGTAATCCTCTCAGGTTTTTATTATCCCCCCTACTCTAATGAAACTTCTGGCAAGATCCCCTCCTCTCGAATCTAGTTATCACTTCTCAGTCCTCGTCTTAATCAAAGCTTTCAGCATTTGATCCACTTGATCACGTTCTCCTTCACTTGGCTTCTGCTTTCTCACTTTCTCCTAGTTTTCTTCCTGTCCACCAGGTTCATCCTAGAAGTCTTTGTAGTATCTTTTTATTCTCCTCCTTCTAAATGCCTGAGGCCTCAGAGTTTAAGCCTTGAAACTCAGCAACCTCATTTACACCTTAGGTTGCAGTATGCTGACTGAATGAATGAGGGTGTCACTGTGGCCCCTTGAGGACACCTGTTGTATCCTCCATTTAACACATGACCACTTGACGTGGCCCATTGAATGTGTTGCAGTCAGCCCATGTGTTAACTGTTAATAAAAGTTCAGTTTTTGTGTTTTCTATAAAAAATTAGCATGAATAAAAGCTCCAGTATTTACTTCTACACTCAGTGGATCATTTGTGTACCCCCCTGGAGGTACACAGATGTGTACTAGGGAGACCACTGCACTGGGTTGAACATTGAGAAGAGGATTGTAATTTTGACCTCTATGCTAATTGGCTTCACAGGGGAGAAATGTCCCCTCTGAGATGAAGGATTGCTACTCTGACCTTGTTCACTTACCTTATACAAGCACGAGTTACTAAGTAGAGAAAAATCTAACAATGTAATAAAATAGGGATAAGAATTCTCAACCTCAGATTACCCAAAGGAGAAGTGGGCCAGGTGTGACAAAATACAGTGTAAGGGTAGATGAACTGTGGCAAATAGGAAAATATGTACTCTTTCCAGAAAGAGCTGTTATTATTTTAAAAAGCTCATTAATAGGAGCAAATATCTATTCAAGACCTTGCTTTAAGGCTGGACACAGTGGCATACCTGTAATTCTAGCACGTGGGGGGCCAAGGCAGGTGGATCCCTTGAACTCAGGAGTTCAAGACCAGCCTCGAGTGAGTCCCCCATCTCTACTAAAAATAGAAAAACTAGCTGGGCATTGTGGCAGTGCCTGTAGTCCCAGATGCTTGGGAGGCTGAGGAAGGAGTCTCACTTAAACCCAGGTGCTTGAGGTTGCTGTAGGCTATGACAATGCCATGGCATTCTACCTAGGACAACAGAATGAGACTGTCTGAAAATAATAAAAAGCTCATTAATGCTTTGCTGCAGCTTGTCAGTACTTGTAATGAACTGACTGAGACACAAGGAGTGAACCTGAGGCTCTGAGTCTGAGCCTGGTGGAGTTAGGCATTAAGCAGGCAGGCAGGCAGGCATGAGAGGGAGGGAGGATGTCCCAGGCAGTAGAAGCAAATACACTGGACATGAAGAAGCAGCATGTTCAGGGAACTATGAGGAGTTTAGAGCTGCTGAGCTGACATGATGACATAGCTGAGCTAAATGGGAATTAAGGAGCTGACATGATGCTTGAGGACGGTTTGTGACATGCTAAGTAGTTTGGGCTTTATATTATAGGCACTGGACAATTGGTGAAGGAGTTTGAGAGTATATGTATTATGGGGGTGGGGCAGGAGAAAAGGCAATATCCAATTTTTGTTTTAAATGACAGTTTGGTATTTCTTGGGAAATGGGGCTAAATTTGCTGCAGTGAAACCAGCTAGAAGCCATCTGTAGTAAATTAGGTAAGGGATGACAGGGTCTGAACTAAGCTTTGTATAAGTAGAGAAAAGAAGGATTTGAGATATTTTTAGGAGATATTTTTAGAGGACTGGTTTGATAAAAACTGGTAAAACAGGATAGGTAGAGTGAAAGCTTTCAGGTTTTAATCTGAGAATTGTGTGAAAGGTAATGCTCCACACATAATAATGAAAAAGAATAAATCAGATGTTATGTACGTGGCACTGTGCTAAGCTCTTTTGTATGCTCTTAATTCATCCTCAGAACAACCTAGTGAAGGAGTGTTATTATCTCCATTTTTTTCATGAAGAAATTGAAACTTAGGTAAAGTACCTTGCCCAAGGTCACACAGTGAGTGCGTGCAGAGTTTGGAGTTAAGCCCATGCTCTAGATTGCTGCGCTGTTCAGCCTTCTGTACAGTTTTGTCTCAGTCTTCCTTCCTGAGTACCTCAGAAAAGATGTTGGAAGTGAGACCTAGGCAGGCCGAACTAAAGGCTGCACTTTGAATCACATGCTAGAGGCCGATGCAAAGAAACAGGTTTAGAGGGGAAGATGAAATTCAGTTTTGGACTTGTTAAAACTGAAGTGTCTGCTAGATAACTTGTGTTAAGACAGGAAAATACATACAACATAGGGGGATCTTTTTTTTTTTTTTTTTGAGACAGAGTCTCACTGTGTCGCCCTGGGTAGGGTGCTCTGGCATCACAGCTCATAGCAACCTGCAACTCTTGGGCTTAAGCAATTCTCTAGCCTCAGCCTCCCAAGTCGCTGGGACTACAGGTGCCCACCACAACACCCGGCTATTTTTTGGTTGCAGTTGTCATTGTTGTTTAGCTGGCCCAATCTGGGTTTGAACCCACTAGCCTCAGGGTATGTGGCTGGTGCCATAACCACTGTGCTAAGGGCACTAAGCCAGGGGGATGTTTCTTAAGTAAGTGAGAAGTTCAGGGTGAAGAGAAAATAATGGAGGGGACGAGGTAGCCAAAGTGTAATTAGTTTCATGTATGAATCATGCTGTGCTATCACTGGTCCTGATCTTTCTGATAGAAACTGCCGATAAGGAAACCTTTTTTATTTCCTTGTTTTTGGTTTTTTCTTTTTTTTATTTCCTTACTTTTTCTTTTTTGTTGTTGTTGTGGCAGAGTCCCATCCTATGCCCTGAGCAGAGTGCAATGGCATCATAGCTTCCTGCAACCTCAGTCTCAGGCTGTGGGTGTCCTATTGCCTCAACCTCCAGAGGCCACTGGGATTACAGGCACTTGCCATGGCGCCTGGCTGGGTTTTTCATTTTTTATGAATTAGGGGTCTCACTCTTGCTCAGATAATCTCAAACTCCAGGTATGAGCCACTATACCCCTCCCCTCCCGCAAGGAAACCTTTTCAGTGAGCAGTTCTGGAGATAGAGGTTGGCAGTCATCAATGCCCATGTTGGTGAAGTTAAGAGAGTAGGTGAGGTTTGCCAGGGGAATGCCTAGGGCAGTGATTCTACATCTCCAAAGTACGCACGAATCACCTGTAGGTTTATTTAAAATGCAGGGTACTAGAGTCTCCCTCAGAAAGCCCATTTGAGGGGATCTTAGGTAGGACTGAGTAAACAACGTGTGGCCCAGGTGATTCTAAAGCAGGTAGACTATTGGCCAACTTGAGAAACTTTGAGGTAATATAACCAAGGGACAGGCCAGAGAGAGTTCCAGATGAGTTTAAAGTAGGAATGTACAAGCCCTAAGGATAAAAAAAAAAAAAAAAAAGCCCTAAGGATTACCCAGGTCTGTGTCCATTGGGTGCAGAAGGAAAATAGAACTTTGACTGTTTTTTTTAATCTCAAATTTATTTCTGTTTTATGTATGTTTAAATGTATATTTTGTTCAGATGGTAGTCCATTTAAGTGATTTGTAAATAAATTCATATAGTTAGTAAATGATGGATTGAAGGTGTGAACTTTGGTCTTGCTCCCTTGAAAGCCCTTATCCGTTCCATTATATCACATTGCCTCCGAAGTTAAATACTTCACTAATTTTCTGTGGTTAGTTAACGGCAGGGAAGGAACTACAGTTTAATATACTTCCCTGAGTCCAGTAATCCCAGTGTTATCTGCCATTCTTAGTAAGAGGAGTGAGGCCATGGAGTTAGGGGAAGAGGATAGCCCATTTGACCTACTTGCAAAGGTCAGTCCTTGCATCGCCCTATCATTTAAATCTCCCTTTGCCTGGCTATTTTTTGTTGTTGTAGTTGTCGTCGTTTTTAGCAGGCCCGGGCTGGGTTCGAACCCGCCAGCCCTGGTGTATGTGGCCAGTGCCCTAACCACTGAGCATACGCGCTGAGCCTGAATCACTTTTTCTATAAAACTTTCCACTTTTAATTCAGTTAGAGGTGAGCATGCATGCCCCTGTGATTCTATTATGCCATTATTTATGTATACTTCCAGACATGGTACAGGCAGGTATCTTATTTTCTCAGTTTATCTTTAGGCTACTTTATTCACTTTTTTTTTTTTTCTTTTTGAGATAAGGTCTTACTCTATTGCCCAGGTTATAGTACAGTGGCATTATCATAGCTCAAGCTCCAGGGCTCAAGTAATCCTCCTGCCTGAGCTAGGTGACTCCCACCATACATGGCTAATTTTTCTATATTTTATAGAGATAATGTTTCCATCTTACTCAGGTTGGTCTTGAACTCCTGGCCTCAAGCCACTCTCCTACCTTGGCCTCCCATAGTGTTTGTTAACATTTGGTGTCTTGATAACAATGGCCTTTATTCATTTAAGCTTGTCTTTTTCTTTCCAGTATCGATTTTACGGAGAGCCTGTAGTAAAAGCATGTATTGAAAATGGAACCAGTTGTATTGACATCTGTGGAGAGCCTCAGGTACGTGAAAGGAAAGGAAAAAACAAAATTAACAACACGTGATTTTCTTTTTAATGAAGTAGAAAACATTTTGTGCACTTTTGAGACATTTAGAAGTTGACAGCTTATTTTCGAGTGTTCGCAGATGACATTTCTGTGGTATTCCATATATTCATGGCTTGAAGGAGAACACTGGTGCTAAGGTCTTAGCTTCAGTTTACTTGGATTGCTTTCATCTCTACAACCTCATTTATTTCAGGCCCTTAGTATATGGAATATGCTGATTTTTGCAGCTACTTAATGCTGTAAACTGGATTAATTAAAATGGTATACTATGCATAATTCTCAGAATTTCACTTTTGTAACTTCATTATGGATTTCCTTTTTAAAATCAGGCACTTTTATAACATTACAGAAAGTTTAAGATCTCTTCAAGCTAAAAATTTTTAGTACTTTTTTTTAATTTTTATTTATTTATTTTATTTTTTTGCGAGCTAGGATCTTGCTTTGTCTCCTAGGCTGGAATGCAGTGGTGTGATCATAGCTTGTCCTAACCTTGAATTCTTGGGCTGAAGCAATCCTCCTGCTCAGCCTCCCAAGTAACTGGACTACAGGCTTGCACCACTATGTCTGGCTGACTGTTTTTTTTTATAGAGACAGGCTATTCTTCAATGCCTGGCTACAAACACTTCTCCCACCTCAGTCTCCCAGTGCTGGGATTATAGGCATGGGCTACCACTTCACCTGGCCTTCTTCCTTTTCTCAGAGATAAGGAAATGGAAGCTTTGGAAGGTTAAGTAACTTGCTCAGAGTCATGCATCTGGTACATAGAACTAGGACTTGAACTGAGGTTTGCCTGACTGTAGGACGTGATGTGTTAATGGTCACTAAGCTACACTAACACTTTTAAAATGGTAACCTCATATGTGTCTGTAGTCTGTATTTGATTATTGTCATCAGTGTGCCAGCATAGTATGTGCTTAGAGCTTATCAATTGGTAATGTATATTAGAAAATACTAGGAGGGTGTAATTACCAAAGTTGATGCAAGAGTAGGTAGGAAATGTGAATATTTTTTAAAAAGCAATTATTAGGTTATTTAAAATCACTCAGAACATAGAAAATGGTGACAAGCTTGTAAGTCATCCTGTAAGGTACATAAAAATTATATAAAAATCTTTATTCAATTTTTATATAATTTTTTTATTAACATAGCATGTACCTTAATGCAATCATGGAGTACAATGTGCTGGTTTTATATACCATTTGAAATATTTCATCAAGCTGGTTAACATAGCCTTCACCTCATTTTCTTAGTTATTGTGTTAAGACATTTATACTCTACACTTAGTAAATTTAACATGTATCCTTGTAAAATGCACCATCGGTGTGTCGATTTTTATATAATTGTTATGTACCTTACAAGGATGGGCAATAGAGTAAGACCTTATCTCAAAAAAAAAAAGTGAATAAAGTAGCCTAAGGATAAATTGAGAAAATAAGATACTAGAATATATAAAGAACTTTTACAAGTTAATAGTACAAACACAACCCATTTAAAAAAGTGGGCAAAAGGATAAGAAGAGACAAATCTTCCGTACAGAAGAATTCCAAATAATTTATGTAACTGCTGTACTCTCAGGGAGGGGGAGCATAATTTAACAGTGGAGAAACCTGCAAGCACTGCCTTGGCCGGATGTTCAAGGTCAGGATCAGAACTGGTAAATCATGTTGATAGTATTTGCCTTGATACGATGTGATGAGAATGGCACTTTACCCCTGTGGTCTTCCTCTCAAAACCTATTCCCCAGTTTAATCATGAGAAAACTATGAAATAAATCTCAATAAAGAAGCCTTCTATAAAATACCTGGCCAGTACTCCTCCAAATGGTCAAGGTCATCTAAAACTAGGGAAGTATGAGAAACTGTCACAGCCAAAAGGAGACTTAGGAGACATAACACCTAACTGTGCCATAGTATCCTAGATGAGATCCTGGAACAGGAAATGGACATTAAGTAAAAACAAAGGAAATCAGAATAAACTATAGACTTTACCTAATAATGCATCAATAGTGGTAAAATATGGTAATAGAGAAACAGGTTTTCAGAGTACATGGGAACTCTCTACTATTCAAAGTTTCTGTAAATCTAAAACAAGCAAAAGATTTCGACAGACATTATTCCCCTGTCTCCTCTATCATCTCCTTTCCTGCCCCCCTCTACATGCTTAGATCTGTGATGATACTCTTCTGCATAATGCAGTTTGGGGTGCTGGTTTTCTTTTGCTTTTTTTGTGTTTTTAATATTAATTTAATTTTTATAATAGGTATATTTGTACATTTAAAACAATTCAAGGTACAGCTTGGGAGGAGGCGCCTCCCAAGCCCAACCGGATTGCAGGAGAGGGCAGGAAGGGCAGACAGCACACAGGCCTCTTCCACCCGGGGCTCAGAGGGTGCTGTGGCTGGGGCATCGCAGGCCTCACTGTGGCTGCCATTTTCAATTTTCAGAGTCTGTTGATGGTAATCTTGCTGCTTATATGTACCCATGCTTATAGCCAATCCTTGGCACCCAGCCTCCTGGACAGAAATAAAATTGGACTGTTGGGTGTATTCGGAAAGTGTGCCAGAACTGCTGAACAGAAAAGTCCTTGTATCGCAGTGTGCTGTGTAGTGATGGCCTTCAGCATCCTCTTCATACTGCAGATTGGAAAAATGCCAGAATTTAAATGCCATCATATTTCAATGTGAACAAGGACTTAATCTGCAGAAAAATAAATGGAAGAACAATTAACCCTTTATCTCCAAACATAGAATGAGATAAATTTCTAGATGCCGTACCTATTTTTGTGTTCTTGGACCAATGTTCTGTATAAATAATTAAGATGTAACCATTTAATACTCAGAAAGTTTAATAGTTTGCAGCAGTCAACCTCAGTGCTGTTGCTACAGTATTACATTCTGCAAATGTCATTTTTTATGTCAGACACCAAATTTCAGTGAAGCATTTCTAAGACACACAATAGAACAGAAAATGATACCTTACTCAAGATCCTTTCACTGTGATTTATTGAGAGAAAAATGGTTCTCTCTGTGTTGGTAAGGATTGCATTCATGCTTAATAGTGCGTGCTGTCCCCTGGGCACACCATTTTAATCATTAACCATTCTGATCATTAACCCTCAGCAAGCTCAGTGGTTTAAAGTATTTATCAGAAGTCTGTGCAGTTCTTAAGAAAGAAGAGAAATGAGGTGTGACTTAAAAGTGGTAGTGGAAAAGTTCATGTTTAAAAGAAGAGGACTGAGACTAGTGTAGTAGCCTCGGAAACCCCTGCTCAAGTACAGACGAGTGTCACAAATGTAAGTTTTACCAGCTAGCTGTTCTGTGAAAAGGAGAACATTGGCAAAATGGGAGGAATAAGATAGAATAATTGTAGAACAACAATCCTATAAGTATTTTTTATTCTTTTTAGTTTCACGTCTTCAAAAATGAAATATTCACTGTAATTACCCCCAAATGAACTGTATTTTTGTTTTTTAAACTTTAAATCTAAATGAATAAAAAGTCTTAAAAAATTAAGTGTCATTAGGTCAGATCTGTATATTTCGTGTACCACCTGGCACGTGGTAGGTGTTCAGTCTGTATCGCTGAGTAATTGAAAAAACGTTGTGACAGTTAATATTTTGCTGCAGAGCCATACTGGTTAGCATTTTTGAAGTTTAGTTTCTTTGTCTTTAAAGAAAATTCATTGAATATTGGTTTGGGTGTTTCTGTATAGCTCTGATTCAGATTCTTGTTCTGAATTTTTTAGTTTCTGGAACTAATACAGTGGAAGTATCATGAGAAAGCTGCAGAAAAAGGGGTTTATATCATTGGAAGCAGTGGCTTTGACTCCATTCCAGCAGATCTGGGAGTAATATATACCAGAAATAAAATGAATGGTAATTATGACCGATAAGCAATAATTGGATTTAATAATAGAAGGACTTCATGTTTGTAACTGTGATGGACTAAAATCTGGTTGGGAAAAGAAACATAGCTATAAGTGAGTAATATTAAAACACATATTTTGTTGTTTCTGTTTATTTTTTAATTTGTTTTGAGTGAGAGAGAGTCTCACTCAGTTGCCTTGGCTAGAGTGCCATGGCATCGTCATAGCTCGTCGAACCTCCAATTCCTGGGCTCAGCCTCCCCAGTAACTGAGATTAGAGGCATGCACCACCACCCTGGCTGGATAATTTAAAAAAAAAATTTTTTTTTTTGGCTGGGTATGTTAGCTCACATCTGTAATCCTAGCACTCTGGGGGACTGAAGTGGGTGGATTGCTTGAGCTCACCAGTTTGAGACCAGCCTGAGCAAAAGCGAGACCCTGTCTACCAGAAAAAGTAGAAAAACTGAGGCAAGAGGATCACTTGAGCCCAGGAGTTGGAGGTTTGCTGTGAGCTATGATGCCATGGCACTCTACCCAGGGTGACAGCTTGAGACTCTGTTTTTTTAAAAAAAAAATTGTGTTTGTAGAGACAAGGTTGTGCTGTGTTGCTCAGTGTTTTTAATATAGCTACACTTTCATTAAAATGTTTTTGACATTATTGTTGAGATGTGGGTAGTACTCTTAAGTGTGTTTTTTTTTGTTTTTTTTTTTTAAGAGACAGAGTGTTACTTTGTTGCCCTTGGTAGAGCACTGTGGTGTCACAGCTCACAGCAACCTCCAGCTCTTGGGCTTAGGCAATTCTCTTGCCTCAGCCTCCCAAGTAGCTGGAATGACAGGTGCCCACCACAACACCTGGCTATTTTTTGGTTGCAGTAATGGTTGTTTAGCAGGCCCAGGTTGGGCTCGAACCTGGCAGCCTTGGTGTATGTGGCTGGCACCCTACTCACTGAGCTATGGGCACTGAGCCTGTCTCAGTTGAGTTACGGTAAGATCTGTAAAATTTCTGTGAACAATCTTTGGTAAAATTCAGACTTGCTTTGTTTAGGGATTAACAGATTTTAAAGTATAATTTATACATATGTTATAATTAAAAGATTTAAAATTTTCAACCATCCAAAGCCAGAAAGTATTGAACACAGAATTAAGCTTTTTTTTACCCCATTTATGAAATGAAGATAATTATTTAAGAATGGAGAAAATCATCATTATTATAGTAAAACAGTTGAAGTTACACTGATGTCATATGTATTTTTAAAATGTCCACTCAGACAATGACATAAAACAGATGACTCCAGTGCCATTAAACTATTCTAGAGCTTACAATGGTGGAAGGTGCTTCAGTTTCTGTCAAACATAAGCATAACTGTGAAAGCAAAGCCCATCAAAGGTAGCGCAAATACACACAAAAACTGCAGATCTCATTTGCTTGTGAAATTAGAAGAAAAGAAAATTTTCTAGACAAATTAAGGCTCAGGTAATAAACAGATAAATAAAAGAAAATGCTAAGTAAAATTTCAGTAAATACCCAGTAGTAGCCAAGCTCAGTGCTCATGCATGAAATGCCAGCATTTTGGGAGGCTGACGTGGGAGGATTGCTTGAGGGCAAGAATTTGGACCAGCTTAAGCAACACAAGACCTTACCTCTAAAAAATAAAAATAAAAATAAAAAATAAATTGTCTGGGCTTGATGGCTCAAGCCTGTAGTCCCAGCTATTTGGATGAAGTGGGAGGATTGCTCGAGCCCTGGAGTTTGAGGTTGCTGTGAGCTGTGACACTGTCCTGAGGGCGACATAGTGATACTCTGTCTCAAAAATAAATAAAAAGAATGCTATATCAAGATCAAGATTTAACACTGGGAAGTTACATAACAATCATATTATTAGATCAGAGGTGAAAAGCTGTATATCTGTCTCAGTAAGTGGCTTAAAAATTGAAAATTTATGCCATTTATTGATTTCAGATTTTTAGGAATACTTTGTTACATAATAAGTGTCAGAACACAATAGCCAACATCATACTTAATGATAAAACAATAGAACCATTCCAAAGCCAGTTGTGGTGGCTCATGCCTGTGATCCTAGCACTCTGGGAGGCCGAGGTGGGTGGATTACCTGAGCTCAGGAGTTCAAGAACAGCCTGAGCAAGAGCAAGACCCTGTCTCTACTAAAAATAGAAAAAACTAGCCAGGCATTGTGATGCACACCTGTAGTCCCAGCTATTCAAAAGGTGTGGGAGATAGGTTGATTTTTCAGTGAGGTGCCTCGCCTCAATCCTGGGGTGTTCAGGGGAAAGTGTGCAGACATGGGATCCCTAGGGGTTCATCAAAACTACAGAGAATAAAAAAAAGCCTGGAGGCACTTGGACAGAACTAATTACCCCTGTACACACTGAGAGTCAACAGGTGGGAGGGATTGAGTTCTTTGAACTTCTGATATGTAGTTAAATTAGGAAACCTGGCTTCCTTCCTCTGTGGGGAAAGTACCAACTCCCTAACTTTACCCAGTCTCTCTCTCATCTTCCTGGGGACTTGGGATTCCTGGAACCCTTCCTTTTGCCATTTTTGCATTTTACATATGTACCTTTGTTAGAAATCAATAAAAGCCTTCTGAATAGGCCAGAGAAGGGCTGCAATTTCTTGGCCTAAGGTAATGCAAGCCTTCTGCAGGCATTCTCAGACTTCATGTTTTAAACTAGCATAAGTTATTTTTCCTTAATGTCGTTTCCCAGTCAGCTTTCAGATCAGGTCTGGGTTTGCGTGAAACTATCCCCTTGACAAGGGAGGCTGAGGCAAGAGGACTGCTTGAGCCCCAAGAGTTTGAGGTTGCTGTGAGCTATGTCACAGCACTGTGCCCAGGGCATGGAGTGAGATTCTGTCTCAAAAAGGAAAAAAAAGTAGAACCATTACTATTTAAAAAAGGAGGAGGAAGGCACCTGTGGCTCAGTGGGTAGGGCACTGGCCCCATATACTGAGGGTGGTGGGTTCAAACCTGGCCCCGGCCAAACTGCAACAAAAAATAGCCAGGCGTTGTGGTGGACACGTGTAGTCCCAACCACTCAGGAGGCTGAGGCAAGAGAAGTGCCTAGGCCCAGGAGTTGGAGGTTGCTGTGAGCTGTGACACCACAGCACTTTACCAAGGGTGACAAAGTGAGACCCTGTCTCTAAAAAAAATAAATGAATACAAAATAATAATAAAAAGAAGAATGTGAAATTGGGCATCTTTAAAATATTTAGTTTCCCAGTCCATAGACCTAGTATATCTCCATTTATTAAAAAAAACTCTTCAAAGTCAGTGAAGTTTATGTTTTCTTCATGATCATCCAGTATTTGTTATTGAGGTTGTTTCTAAATATTTAGTCATCGTTTTGTTGTCACTTTGGATAGATCTTTTTATTCTTAAGGGAAAAATGTTAATTTAAGATTTGTAAGGACATTTATTTTCAGATATTGGAACCTAGAATTCAGCATTTTAATAAGTACCCTGCTGATTGGGGTGCAGGTGTCTATGTTTTATTAGATTACTGTTCTTGGTTCATATTCTTTCTATGGATAGGGTTAGGTCACAGAGCCATATACCTAGGTTAATTTCTATGGTTATTTTATCAGATTTTGAGAATTAGCCTTTTCCTCTTCCCTTTCCTTTCCCTTATTTTTTTTTTAGACAGAGTTTGGCTCTGTTGCCCAGGCTGTGATGTCATCATAGCTCACTGTAACCTAAAATTGCTGAGCTCAAGCATCTTCCTACCTCAGCCTCAGCATCCCAAGTAGCGGGGTCTGCAGGCACGCACTACCATGCCTGGCTAATTTTTAAAAAATTTTGTAGAGACAAAATCTTACAATGTTGCTCCAACTGGTCTCAAGCTCCTGATCTTAAGCGATCCTCCCACCCTGACCACCCAGCATGCTGGGATTACAGGCATGAGCCCATACTTGGCCCATTATGTTTTTCTTCTGCCTTACCATTCTTGAGAAACTCAGTAATCAAACACTTAACCACTACGCCTATACAGGGTGGCCATTAGGTTCATGTGCATTTTTTAAAATGGCATACTGTTTTAAATTGCACATGGACTTTGTGGCCACTGTATATTATTCTTCATAGTTAATAGAATTGATTTCTCCCTTTTTTTCTGGCTTTGGTTTTTGATTTATATTTCATACTTACATTTTTATTTCTTTTTAATAGCTTTGTTTATAAGCCATCTCAGGGTGTGTTTTTGACAGTCTTTCTGTGCTTTCATTATAAGCCACCACTACATAAGCCTCTTGAAAGCTTTGTATTTAAAAATGAGACAATTCCCATAAATTTAATTTTGGGAATTTAATTTGGGGGGCCTGATGGGCCTTCTGGAATGAGTGAGCTAAATTGTTGCCTTATTGAGGGAGACTCTTAGTGTTTTCAGTATAATACTAGAAAAAAGTTTAGTATTAGCAGTTAGAGTTTATACTAAACTGCCCTTTTTTTACGATTTACCTGGCTTTGGCTGCTTCTAAAGTCTATTTACACAAATGTAATAAAACTGTTATTTGTACAGGTTTTCCTACTTTATCAGCTATAGGCTTAGTAAAGGTGGGCTCCGAGTGAATAGGAATTGTTTGTAGTTACTTGTTCTGGCTAAATAATTTAGATTTAATTTGATTTTACTTTTACCATTTTCTTACTCTTTCAGGTACTTTGACTGCTGTGGAAAGTTTCCTGACCATACACTCAGGACCTGAGGTTAGTTTTTCTGTTTGTCAAGTGTTTTTTCAAGTTAATATTAAAAACATTTTAGAAATGATTCACGTATCTTAAAAAATATTTAGATTAATTGAATTTTTAATATATTTATAATTTTTAATGTATAAAAGTCACTTTGTTTTAAAAGTAAAGACACTAAATTACCAAGATTACTTTGATTTAAAATCTATTACAAACAACTGCACAGTTCATTATATTAAAGTAAATTACTGTAATCTCAACACTAAAGTATCTGCTATGCAATAAATGTTGCCAACCAGGAAAATTATCACATTAATGTGAATCAGTGTGTTTTTACTATGTGTTTGACTTGGAGTTAGGGACTGTTGTGACCATAAAAGAAATGTCTGAAGTAAATCTCGTCTTACTGAATTTACAGTCTATTTGGGAACATAAAATAGTTGCATTTCTGGGAAGGGATCATATTTTACAATATATTGCCAGTAGTGCTTAGCCAGAGTCTAGATACCTTCTTTGGTTTCGTAACTTGGCTTGGTGCCCGTAGCTCAGTTGTTAGGGCCCTGGCCACATACACCTGGACTGGCGGGTTCAAACCACATGTGGGCCTACTAAACAACAATGACAACAACAAAAATACCCGGGCATTGTGGCAGGCGCCTGTAATTCCAGCCACTTGGGAGACTGAGGCAAGAGAATCGCTTAAGCCCAAGAGTTTGAGGTTGTTGTGAGCTGTGACTCCCCAATACTCTACTAAGGGCAACATAGTGAGACTCTGTCTCAAAACAAAATAAAACAAACTATATTGTACAGAGATGAGTACTTAGGTAATAAAACTGTAAAGAAATGGATTTTTCTTGGTCACTGTAAAGAAAAGACAGAAGGACAGCCTTCTTGGCTGCTGGCTGCTGGCTGTAATCTTGACCTAGATGGTTACCTGTATACTTCAGTTGTACGTTTATGTATCGTCCACTTCTCTTTGTGTTATATTTCTCAATGAAACAAGGTTAACATTTTTTAAAAGAATTGAATGTAATTTTTGTCTTCTTGATGGATTATTTGCTTAACAAAATATTTTTAGATTTTTAAAAAGCCATTTTTTCCTACCATTTGGAAATCTTTATATTTGCAAATAGGTCAGATTAACTAGGCCAGGTTGAATGGTTTAACATGTTAGACCTTTGAGACTTTTAGTTCTGTTATAGGTTCGGTGTCTCTGCTTTTCAATGTCATCAAAGCTAGGATATGAAAACCCAATCTTCTAATGATTTCATGGTTTCTCTTATTCTGCTTATTAACAGTCAAAGATATCTGCCTCTTTTAAATTCTCGTGACATAGTTGGTTTTGAATCTTCCTATATGACTTTGTTCATTTCAACAGTATAAACAAGGAAGGACATAGTACAATTATGTATAATCAAAATAATAAATGAAGTTTAAAATATTTATGTAATAAAGAATTAAAAGGCCTACCTAGAGGTTGGGTAAAGAAGGGTCACGTCCTCTCCCGGGTTCCCCTTTTTACCCCTCATTTCTTAGTGGAGTAGGAGGTAAGGGTTGGGGAAGATATGATGGTACTGGAAGAATAGAAAGCAGTGAGCACTAAGATTCCCATGAAAGAGATGCAAAATAAATGGATGAATGAGAGTCTGGGTGGGAAGCAAATACTAAGGATTCTTGGCCAGGTGTGATAGTTTATGCCTATAATCCTAGCACTTTGGGAGGCCAAGGTGGGAGGATTGCTTGAGGCCAGGAGTTTGAGGTCAGCCTGAGCAACATAATGAGACCCAGACTCTGCAAAAAACAGAAAAATTAGACAGGTGTGGTGGTACATGCCTGTAGTCCCAGCTACTCGGGAGGCCAAGGCAGGTGGATCACTGGAGCCCAGTAGTTTGAGGTTGCAGTGAGCTGTGAGGATGCCATTGCTCTCTTGCCCAGGAAACAGATTAAGGAAAGAAAAGGATTCTGTACTGACTACAGTACCAAAAAGAAATGGAAGGATTGAGGAAATAAAACATAAATCATATTATAAACTTCAGAATTTATATATACGTATATATATATTTCAATAAGACTTCTGCTGAAAAGACAGGTATATAATTTGTGCTAGAATAAATGGAGATGGAGGTGGATGGGGACATGGGCATAACAGGATGGATAGATAGTAAGCTGTGTGTATAGACATGAGTATGCATAGGATATAACTTGAAATTTTGAAGGATCAGCATAGGCTAGGAATAGGATTAGAGTGGCTAATTGTTTGTTTGCTTTGTTTTATTTTTTGGAGACAGACTCTCACTATGTCGCTCTCAGTAGAGTGCTGTGGCATCACAGCTCACAGGAACCTCAGACTCTTGAGCTTAAGTGATTCTCTTGCCTCAGCCTCCTAAGTAGCTGGGACTACAGGTGCCAGTCACAATGCCTGGCTTTTTGTTGTTGTTGTTGCAGTTGTCATTGTTGTTTAGCAGGCCTGGGTTGGGTTCAAACCCGCCAGCTCCGTTGTATGTGGCTGCTGCCCTAACTACTGAGCTACGGACACCAAGCCATAGAGTGGCTAATTCTGAAGGAATGTAGTCAACTAACTGAATAGCATAACTAAATTACTTATTATAGAGAGCATAAATAATGGCAGGAAGAAAGAAGAAAGGGCTTTTTTTGGTATAAATATTGAATATGATCAAGGAGTGTTAGGAGTGTTACTGCTGCCTAGCTGGCCATAAAAATTTATCTCAAGTTTATTATATAAGGGATCATTTAATAATCTTGCCCAAGTAGATGTGAAAAATTATTTGTAACAATTTTAAGTTTCTTGATTTGATTTTACATTTTCATAATTACCCCTTAAGACAGGTTTCTTTAATGCTTGTAATATTTTATTAGGGGATATGCATTCATGATGGTACCTGGAAGTCAGCAGTTTATGGTTTTGGAAATAAGAGTAATTTGAGACGACTACGACACGGATCAAATGTGAAACCTTTTCCAATTGTTGGTCCAAAATTGAAAAGAAGGTATGTTAACTCCAAATCTATTCTTTAATGTATCTGAGGTGATCTAAGTATATTGTTGTTGGATTTGCTATTAATAAAGTAAAGCTTTAGTCTCTAAGAAAAGCTTAGAGACTATTTTGTAGTAAGTGCAGTATTGTTTTCAGTACACTGCTGCAAGGACTCCGTGTATAATAACATACTTGAACGCTAGGAAGTGATTTTATGATGGCTTTTCACTATCAATATCAAAATTAAATGTCAGTTGCTTTTTATGCATTAAAACCACCATCTTAAAGTGTGCTGATCTTAAGGTAGATTAATTAATCTTATATAAGCTTAATTTAGACATAGGAGTTAGGAGGTGGGCTTTTGAAATGAGTGTTCTTTTTATTATCTGGGGAAATTGATGGAGGAAAACACAGTTAAATTGCATGTGTTCAGAGTCCACGACCCGCTGGATACTACACCACTTCACTTGTCATTTATTTGGGTGTAGGTGTAGAGAACAAAGGAAGAATTACTGAAATAAATTTCAGTTAAAAGCAAATCTACCATCTTTATTGTTATTATTCCTTCAAGAAAAGTTACTGTTTTATTCAAACATTTATCAGCTAAAGTTGTGGTCACTGCAATCAGAGAAAATGCAAAATATTCATGGGTCTGTCTTGTAGGTGGCCAATTTATTTCTGTAGAGAACTCAACGAATATTCTGTTCCTTTCCTGGGATCTGATGCGTCTGTTGTGAAGCGGACTCAGCGTTACTTGTATGAAAATTTAGAGGAATCACCAGTAAGTATATGTGGTTTATTTATTAGTAAAGAGTATTTTATATTTATTATAGTTGCCTTATCTATTTAACATAGGATATTTTTATTTAGAAAGCAGAAAAAAAAAAAAAAAGAGCTAAGTAATGCTTGTTTCAGCTTCCAGAAATAGAATTGTTAGGGTAGAGCATTTTTTATATAGATACATATTTCTTAGATATAGTCTCACTATGTCACCCTTGGTAGAGTGCTATGGCATCACAGCTCACAGCAACCTCAAAATCTTGGGCTTATGCAAGTCTCTTGCCTCAGCCTCCCAGGTAGCTGGGACTACAGGCATCCGCCAAAACGCCCAGCTGGTTTTTGGTTGTAGTTGCCATTGTTGTGTGGCAGGCCTGGGCTGGATTCAATCCTACCAACTCTGGTGTATGTGGCTGGCACCCTAGCCTCTGAGCTATAGTCACCAAGCCAGCGTTTTATATTTTGGGGTAGTGATAGCCATGCCTCATGATTCAAATCTTGCCTGTTGAACATCTTTTTAATATAATACAACAGCAATTCAGTATAAGAAATCCGGGTGTCATTGACCATCCAACAATCCCTATTTAGTGTTTCAGCTGCTAGAAACAGCCTTTATTGCTTGTGGAGCTATCTGGGACCTTTCTCTTCCTTTTCTCCTTGCTACGTCTGGAGTACCACCGTACTCCTCTGGTGAGGGAAGTAATTGCTTTCACTGGTAAGACTCAAGAGCAAACTTACAAGCACTCTGGGGGGCCAAGGTGGGTGGATCACTTGCACTTAGGAGTTCGAGACCAGCCTGACCAAGAGTGAGATCCCATTTCCACTAAAATAGAAAAATTAGCTTGGTATTGTGGCAGGTGCCTACAGTCCCAGCTACTTGGGAAGTTGAGACAGGAGGATTGTTGAGCTCACTCTACCTAGGGTAACAGAGTGAGACTTTAAAAAAAAAAAAAAGCCATCAATATCTCAGGTTAAAAAGTGAAGGATGTTTTCTCATAGGAAGGTTTGTAAATGAAGTCTACATTCTGCAATGTATTGTTGCAAAACTCAGATATACATTATGGGTTATATGGACTTTTGTGTTCAATCAAATGGGGGAAGCTAATTAATTACCATTTGTAACAGTGTCTTTAAAAAGTAATCTTCCAGTGTCTGGTTTCTGAGCAGGCTTTTAGATTATAATGCATTCATAAGGTGGAAACTGCTTTTGTTTCATATTGGTGACTGAAGAGAAAGTTATAAGTAGTCAGCATCCTTGTATTTCTTGGTCTAAAATGTAGGGAGTAAAAGTTCTAACTTTATATTCTCAATCTAGGTTCAATATGCTGCTTATATAACTGTGGGAGGCATCACCTCTGTTATTAAGCTCATGTTTGCAGGACTTTTCTTTTTATTTTTTGTGAGGTTTGGCATTGGAAGGCAACTTCTCATAAAAGTAAGTAAGATTTTATGAACTTGATTTTAGAAATATTTTCCATGGTTTTTAAAAATGCCACTGAGGTTTTGGATATTTTGTTTTTTTTCCTCTTTAGTTCCCATGGCTCTTCTCCTTTGGCTATTTTTCAAAACAAGGTCCCACACAAAAACAGGTAATCCTTTTTCTTTGTATTCAGAACTATAAAATAATATTTTCTTATATTGTTACTCTTCCTCAGTGTAGTGACAGTATCATCTAAGGCTTGATTGAGTACTTATTCTATTCCAGACACACTTTTAAATTCTTTACATAAGTCATATTACTCAATCTTTTCAAATACTCCTTGTATGTATGTATTGTTATTATCTGGTTTACAGATGGGGGAACTGAGGCTAAGAAACTTGCCCAAGGTTCTACAGCTAGTAAATGGCCAAGCTGGGATGAGAACCCAGCCATCCCATCCAGAAAATACGTACTCTTTACTTCACAGAAATCTCAAATATTTTTACTTCTCTGTTTTTCTCCCCTTTTATTTTTTCCTCGTGCCTCCCCTACCCTCACATTTCACTTTCTCTTCTACATGGGAATTTACTTCATTACATGGGAATGTAGTGATTGGTAGATGAAGTAAACTACCCTGCATCTAATATCCTCAGCAACAGGACTGCCTTGATTTCTGCCATTTGGCTCACAGATCCCACCCTGAGTCATTTAAGAGGACCCACTTCTCACTCATTCTCCTTAAATGACCTCAGCAGAGCCCTTAACAGATAGTTTATATCTCCAGATTTATGTATCTGTCTATTTATTAGACACATATTCTCCAGATATTTCAAACTCAATATGTCAAAGTCTGAATTTTTCTTTTTTGAGACAGAGTCTCATTATGTTGACCTCGGTAAAGTGTTGTGGCATCACAGCTCACAGCAATCTCCAACCCTTGGTCTTAAGGGATTCTCTTGCCTCAGCCTCCCAAGTAGCTGGGACCATAGGCGCCCACCACAACTCCCATCTACTTTTTTGTTGCAGTTGTCATTGTTGTTTAGCAGTCTCGGGCCAGGCTTGAACCCACCAACTTCGGTGTATGTGGCAGGCACTCTACTCACTGAGCTACAAGCACCAAGCCAAAGTCTGAACTTCTTTTCCCAAACTCTTCTTCCTTTTATATTTCCCATCTCAGTTGGTGGTACTATCATCTACTCAGCCAGAAATACAGGTATCATTCTAGACTTTTCTCCAGACCTGTCACAGCTGCCTTGGTCAGGCCTTTAGCTCTCTCCTTTTCTTCTAAGTGTGGTGAAATACACAGAACCTAAAATTTACCATCTTACCCATTTGTAAGTTTTGAGTGGCATTAAGTACATTTATATTATTTTATAATCATTCGCCTTTAGAACACTTTTCATCTTGCAGAACTAAAACTGTTCCCGTTAAACAGTAACTCCCTACCTCCTTCTCCCCTAGCTCCTGGCAGCCACCATTGTGTCTCTGAATTTGACTACTGTACATGCCTCATATGAATGGAGTCAGGCAGTCTTTGTCTTTTGTGACCGGCTTACTTCACTTAGCATAATTGCCTTAAGGTTCATTCATAGTGTAGCATGTGTCAAAATTTCCATCTCTTTAAATTTGAATAATATTATATGTATATGCCCCATTTTATCCATTCATTTGTCAGTGGACACTTGGGTTACTTCCTGCTTTTGGCTATTATAAATCATGGCACTGTGAACAAATACCTGTTTAAGACCCTGCTTTAAGGCCCAGTGTGGTGGCTCACGTAAACCCAGCACTCTGGGAGGCTAAAGTGGATAGATAGCCTGGGCTCAGGAGCTCGAGACCAGTCTAAACAAAGTGAGACCCCATCTGTACAAACAGAAAAACTAGCCAGGGATTGTGGAAAGTGCCTGTAGCCCCAGCTACTTGGGAGGCTGAGACAAGAGGATTGCTTGAGCCCAAAGAATTTGAGGTTGCTGTGAGCTATGATGACAGGGCACTCTACCCATGGTGACGGAGTGAGACTCTGTCTCAAAGAAAAAAAAAGTCCCTGCTTTAAATTCTTTTGGGTGTATACCCAGATGTGGACTTGCTGGATCACAGGTTAACTCTGTATTTAGTTTTTTAAGGAGCCACTAAATGGTTCTCCATTGTGGCTGTAGCCTTTTACCTTCCCACCAGTGGCACAGCAGGGTTCCACATTTTCCTTTTCTTCCCCAACATTTATAATTTTCTGAGGTTTTGCGGTTCTTTTTTTTTTTTTTTTTGGATAGCATATATCCTTGTGGGTGTGAGGTGGCATCTTGTGGCTTTGATTTACCTTGACCTAATGGTTAGTGCTGTTGAGCATCTGTTCATGTGCTTATTGGTCATCTGTACTATCTTCTTTGGAGAAATGTCTGTTTAAATTAGGTGTTTGTTTTTGTTGAGTTTTAGGAGTTTTGTATATATTCTGGATATAAATCTCTCAGCTGAACTTTTTGTAGCCTTCCTCTTGTTTCTTTCTAATCCATCTTCTACTACTGTCAAGAGACCTTTGTAAGACAGAAAATCCGACCTTATCATTGCCTTCTTTGAAAAATTTCCTTGACTCACTGCTTTAGCGTGATTTTAACTGGGATTTGAGACATCAAACTCACCTATGGAGCTTTTTTCAAATGCATAGGCCTCACCCTGCTTCTGGATATTCTGATTAAGTAGGTCTGGCATAGGGCCTGAAGGGAACAGTGGTTCCCAACTTTGGAAGAAGACCTCAAACTGATGACCAGAATTCTGATTCAGTTGATCTGGAGTACGGCATGAGCATTGGGATTTTGATTCCAAGTCAGGTTTGGGTGGTTTTGGAACATAATCTAGAACATGACTGGCTGGAAGTCCACCCCAGAGGTGTGAGGTCATCCTAGGCTCCCCGTGATTTAGTCTTGGATGCCAGCTAGGTTTCATTTTTTTATCCAGCTCTGATTAATTGTAGTAGCAACCCAGAGACTATGTTGAAAATAGTTCTGAAGCTGAACGTGTGCCTATCTTGAGAGAGGGTTTTGATCAGTCAGCATGGGTGCCACAGCCAGGGGCGGGACATGTGTGGCATGTGTGGCCTTGTCTGCACCTCTCGAGTTATGTGTTCCAGGGATGCCGTGCTGCTGTGTCCTCTCACCCCTTTGAGTAACGGTTTCTGCTTTCTGAATCCACCCGACTGTTCTATGTAGTGAGCTGTTAAAATGCACGTGTGTATGTGTATACATTTTACAACCCAGCTCTCTGCCCCAGTAGGTTTAGTAACATCCTCCTCTGAGCTGTTTCTGCATCTTTTAGTTCATGTCTCATTCTGTTATTTAATCTGTTTATATATTTCTCTCCCCCACTAAACTGTAAGTGCCTGGAAAGACGGGGACCATATGTTTATGTCCCAGGGCCTAACATGTCATCTGATTCTTGGTTGGTACTTAATAAAAATTTGATGATCATGATTAAATTCTTCATTACCTCATTACTAAATTCAGTGACTATGAAAGATACTAGGATGAGTCCTCTACAATTTAACTCTTTGAATAAAATTTTTGTATCTCTAAGAGGAGCAAATTTGGGGAATTTCTAAGAGGAGGCCTGTGCCCCAGGCCCATATTTCTGTTACTTGCTATTTTTGTCTTACGACTGCAAACAAGTATCTAAAACCAGATTTCTGTATTCCATCACCTCCCAATAGAAAGTATCTGAAGAATCATCACATCTCTATTGTCACTACCTGTCCCCACCCCCCCACCCCCCGCATCACACTAGTCATCAAAACTTACAGCTTCAGGCTTGGTGCCCGTAACACAGTGGTTACAGCGCCAGCCACAGACACCAAAGGTGGTGGGTTCAAACCTGACCGGGAGAGCTAAACAACTGCTGCAACAACAACAAAAGGAATTAGTTTTTCCTTTATGCTTAAAGGATAAGATATTCTGGGCAGATAAAATATCATGTTTTATTCTATTGGAAATGTCTCATATGAAGTAGAATAGTAGGTATTAATTCTGTTCCCTGAGGAAAGGATATGTTTATTCAGTTTTAATAGTAGGTATTATTCTGTTCCCCGAGGAAAGGATATATTTATTCAGTGAGCCCTCTGCTTTCTCTTTCACAGCTTGATACCTCATCGTTTACAGTGACATTCTTTGGTCAAGGATATAGCGAAGGCTGTAGTCCTGAGAAGAGCAAACCAAATGTCAGAATTTGTACTCAGGTGAAAGGACCAGGTATTTCACATAGGACTTAAAAATGTTTGTGAGTTTTAACTTTGTCTTAAGCCATAAAATGGGATGCTATTACCAATATATATTTTTTTAAAGTTTGATTTTTTTTGGAAATACATTTGTACAACTTAAGTAGTTAAAAGTTCTGTTAAAAGGGGCAGTGCCTATGGCTCAAAGGAGAAGGGTGCCAGCCCCCTATGCCAGAGGTGGCGGGTTCAAACCCAGCCCCGGCCAAAAACTGAAAGAAGAAAAAAGTTCTGTCAAAGGAAGAATTAGCACTGTTGGCACAATCCACTTTTATGAGTGCATTGTTCCTTTTTCAGTATGATTCAGTAATTCACAATGGCAAATTTTAATTAGTATTACTAAGAAAAGGGGCTGGTTGATATTTACCTGTTTGAGACTCATATACAAGCAGTAGAATTATAACATCAGTCAAATCTGTGGCATAAGGTTTTTGGAGTCTGAACATTCTGGCATTGTTTGTGAAATGCGTGTGCACACATGCACTTGTCAAGGGAGGGTCGTGGCTTTCAGTAGGTGGCTAAAGGATGTGCTACACAAAAAATGTTAATAGCACTGGCTATAAATTAGAGAACTATACAGAGACAGACCCACTTGTGACAGGCCCATTATAGTAAAATTTTAAAAAGTGTAATTACTGTCATCCTTGATAAGTCACAGGGGGTTTAATCAAGCCAGGGTGGTGACATGTTTACATCTTGTCTTTTTTTTTAAACTCTCACCTGACTTTTTATAGTAAGTTGACTATATTTTTATTACTTGACAGGAATATAGACTTTTTAAAAGTTATTCCTGTTCAGTCACTTGTTTTCTTTAGTAAATTGAGAGGTTTTCTTAAATGCAGTATGTGAATGCAGATAGGGACCAGCTTAGGGCAGTGTTTTCAGCCTTTTTATCTCACAGCACACTTGAACCTATGTTAGACTTCTCCAGTACACTTGCAGACTTTTCTTTTCTTTTTTTCCAAGACCGAGTCTCACTTTCTTGCACCCAGTAGAGTACTGTGGTATCATAGCTCACAGCAACCTCAGACTCTTGGGCTCAAGGAATCCTCTGGCCTCAGCCTCCTGAGTAGCTGGGGCTACATGTGTGGGCTACCATGCTTGGCTAGTTTTTCTATTTTTAGTAGAGAAGGAGTCTTGCTCTTGCTCAGGTTGGTCTCAAACTCCTAAGCTCAAGCAGTCCACCTGCTTTGGCCTCCCAGAGTGCTGGGATTAAAGGAGCCACTCTAAATTATGTTGATCAGGGAAAAAAAGAGTAAACAAAAGAATATATTTACTGTGCTTTGAACTTCTTTCAAAATTATTGATTTTTAAAATTTTTCACAGCACATCTAAGATCTTCTCACGGCACACTAGTTGAAAATCATTGGCTTAGTATATTAATAGAGAACCAAAAAACGTAGAACCATTGCCTTCAATTATTGTTAAGACGTAGTGCAGTGTAGTGGGTATGAGTATGAACTCTGGGACCAGCTGCTTGGATGAGCTTCTGGCTCAGCCACTGCCTAACCAGTCAGCCAATTTTCATCAGTAAAATGGGGATGAAAATAGAGTACCAACCTCATAAAGTTGTTAAGAAAATTGAACTTCATAGATTTAAATCACTTAGTATGGTTCCTAACACTTAATAAGTACTATATAAATATTGTTATTTTTGTTATTAAGTGACCAGAGTGTCTATTGAAAAAATTCTGTATGTCTAGAGTGAGTTATGAAATCTGCCTTTTGTTCTGGGTGCTGCTGAATGCATACTTCATGCCTTGATCACCTGTTCTCTGCAGAGGCTGGCTATGTGTCTACACCCATAGCGATGGTTCAGGCAGCCATGACTCTTCTCAATGATGTCTCTGATCTTCCTAAGGTGTAAGTTTGGTTTTCTTCTAATTAGAAGATACCTTTTTTATCTGTGTTAGGGTTTAACTGACCTTGATTCGATTTTCAGGCTTGAGGTCTGCACATAAGCATTTAGTCAGTTCCTTTTATCCAAAGATATAGGTAAATTAATTATATACTTAATTAATTAGTGTATAATTAATGGAGAACAAAAAAACATAGAACCATTGGCTTTAATTATTGTTAAGAAGTGGTGCGGTATAGTGGGTATGAGTATGCACTGTGGTCTAGTTTTAGGGTACAGCTAAACAGTCATGACAGCATCAAGACTCAGGTTTTTATTCTTCCCTTACCAGCCTCTGGGAACAACCATGGAGGTAAATAAGGAGAGACAGAAAAGTTTGGGAACCATGTTAAGTTAGCTCCAGGTCTTTTTTTTTTTTTTTTGAGACAGAGCCTCAAGCTATTGCCCTGAGTAGAGTGTGGTGGCATCACAGCTCACAGCAACCTCCAATTCCTGGGCTTAAGCAGTTCTCTTGCCTTAGCCTTTCAAGTAGATGGGACTATAGGTGCCCACCACAACACCCAGCTATTTTTTGGCTGTAGTTGTCATTGTTGTTTGGAGGGCCTGGGCCAGATTCTAACCCGCCAGCTCTAGTGTATGTGGCTGGCACCTTAGCCATTTGACCTACAGGTGCTCAGCCAGCTCCAGGTCTTCATAAAGATAGCTCAGGTCCAGAATCAGACACTCAGAAAAAGTCCATGTTGCTATTGATCAGTGCTGAACTTTACCAGTGAGTGATAGGAGTGTTCCCGGACACCAGTTGTGAATTGAATCATGGGATCCTGGCTGTGTGATCATCACATGTACTATCTTTCTGGAGCATTTAGCTGTTACCCTAAAACTAGACCAACTTTGCAAATGAAGATAGTCCTACAGCTAAGAAGTAAATCAAGCATAACCTAAAACAGTTTTTAGGTAATAAAAATGAAATTTGTATATAGTAAAACAATTCAGTTTTTCAAACACTTATGTGCCCTTTGAAAATACTTAGTGGTTTACCAATGGTAGGTATTGTATTTAAGAAACTTTTCACCCAGTTTAAGTCTTATTTACATTTTAATAATAATTGGTTACCTATTCTATTTAGGTCTTTCTTTAATTCTCCCGAGTCTAAACTGTCTTCATAGACAGCTGTTGCTCAGGTTGGTGATCCTCAGTATGCCCCTTGAACACATGGTTAGGGTGGTAAAACTGTCTCACCAGGAACTGAGCCAATCTAGATGGGATTGGCGGCAACTCGTGTTTCCCCCGAATAATAGCCACTTGCTCATGTAGCTAATTTTCGAAATGGAACTATGATAGCAAAGTAACCATGATAGCATCGAGACTCAGGTTTTTATTAAGTTCGGCAGTGATTTGATAGCTAGTCCCACAGAGGAGAGGCTGGAGAGGTCCTGTGTGAACTGTTTTCTCTTGTTATTGTTTTACAGGGGTGGGGTCTTCACACCTGGAGCAGCTTTCTCCAAAACAAAGTTGATTGACAGACTCAACAAACGTGGCATTGAATTTAGTGTCATCAGCAGCTCTGAAGTCTAAACATTTGAAGAATTAATGGAAGTCCTAAAAGTGCATGAATTAACAACTTCTGTATTTGATATTTGAAATTCCTCTATAAACCTGGCTATATATGGAAAAGATTGTCAAATCTAAAATATCTAAACATTAAAAGCAAGAAATTGTACTAGCTTAACCTAAATTTCAGATCTCAGCTGATTTTGTGATCTTTGCTAACAAGAGAGAACTAATACTTGACTGGCTTTTTCACTGAAATGTTCCTGGAAAATTGTTCTGGAGGAGCTGGCAGGTCTCTTGGTGGAGGAGGTGTGCATATGTTGTTAACTGCACCCCACCCCTGGCATTCATTAGGCAATAACCAGCTTCCCTTGCCCCAGGGTACCAGTGGAATCGCACCTTCCAATGAGTTTGTCTATGGATTGTGAGAGCCTTTGCTGAACAAAGTAGCACTTTTTGCTGTTTTAGCCTAGTTTTTTTGCAGTTTTTAGCCTACACTGACTGGCTTTGGCCTATTACGAAAGTTGGGTAGTGATCTGGCAAAGGGTTGTCAGTTGTAGCAATGTGCTGTTTAAGTGGTCTGACCTGTTTACTACAAATAATTGGGCTTGTCATTCTTTCTTTCCCTGTTCTGTACCTGTGATTAGCTTTAAGGATAGAGTTCGCAAATTTCTATTGTTTTTTCACTGCCTAAGCAGAATTTTTCTCCAATTTACTTTTTGTGATTTAACTAGGTTTTCCATAGAAGCCCTAAAATAAAGCAAAGGACTTTTCCTTTTGTAATGAGCATATAATAAACATTTATCTAAGAGTTCATGTTTTTCATTATTAAAGAAGACACCCCTTTATGGAATTTCTACTTGAAAGACGAGAAGCTTAACATACTTAGGAATATTATTTGTGTTGAGAGACCATGCTTATGCTGCCTGTGCAGGAGAAGGAGGGTATCTAACTTACACAGGGAGATTCTTGGAGGTAATACTGCCCTCCCTGACTTTGCTTCCTCTGCCCTGGCCTGGTCATCACAAGATAGGGATTTTAGTCGTGGCTCTGTCCTAACTTGCAGGACCTTGGGAAAAGTTTTTGTTGTTGTTATTTGTTTGTTTGTTTTGGAGACAGAGCCTCAAGCTGTCATCCTGGGTAGAGTGCTGTGGCATCACAGCTCACAGCAACCTCCAACTCCTGGGCTCAAGCGATTCTCCTGCCTCTGCCTCCCAAGTAGCTTGGATTACAGGTGCCCACCACAATGCCCTGCTATTTTTTAGTTGCAGCCATTGTTTGGCGGGTCCGGGCTGGATTCGAACCCATCAGCTCAGGTGTACGTGGCTGGTGCCTTAGCCACTTGAGGTAAAAGCGCCGAGCCTTGGGAAAGGTTTTATCAGCTTTAAAATTAGAAAACTGTAAGGAGGCTCAGCGCCTATAGCTCAACCGGCTAAGGCGCCAGCCACGTACACCTAAGGTGGCGGGTTCGAATCCCCAGCCCGGACCCGCCAAACAACAATGACGGCTGCAACCAAAAAATAGCGGGGCGTTGTGGCGGGCGCCTGTGGTCCCAGCTACTTGGGAGGC
>CAUYQS010010285.1:0-30309 GCA_963574585.1 Otolemur crassicaudatus
AGTCCCAGCTACTTGGGAGGCTGAGGCAGGAGACTCGCTTGAGCCCAGGAGTTGGAGGTTGCTGTGAGCTGTGATGCCATGGCACTCTACCCAGGGGGATAGCTTGAGGCTCTGTCTCAAAAAAAAAAAAAAGAAAGAAAGAAAAAAACAAAAAGTTTGTGCAAACATCAACAGCTACATAATAAATGCTGTTTTGCTGAGAGTAACTGTCAAAACTTCATTAATCGTAAGATATTTTTAGTTTTTTGAGATATTAAAATGTAAAAATCAATGTGTATTAAATTGCATTGAATCAAATCTTTGCAACACCTTTAGAAGATAAAGCACCAAGAAAGTGCTTAAAAAAAAAAGCCTTTTTACTTAAGCCTCAGCTCCATCACACATTATCTGCATGAGAACAGACAGGTAAACTTGATGAGAAAAGAGGGAAAATAGTAGAGAAAACATGTACTTAAATTGGACATTCCACGTAAATGCTATCAGAAATTTTGAGTCAAAGTTCATCTGTCTAACCAGGACGTCTAACCACAGCAGGGTCAGAAAGTCAGGGTTTGTGATGCTAAAGTCTCAGGGGCCCTATTTGTCAGTTAAATTAGGATTACAAAGTCCCTCCTTGTGACAGAAAAACAACAGTGCTACAGCTTGGTGATTCTTATTGACAATAGTTCAGCCCTTCTCTACCCTAAGCCTCCAGAAGTGTCGGAACTTAGAGGACGAGGCTGGTGCCAGGCAGAAGTCAGGCAGCGGGAAGGGCCCCTGGTTTCCTACCCTACCTCCTAGATCTCAAATGATGCTGCGAGCTGAAGCGGGCATTGTATATTTCATTTACAATGATTGTACAACAGCTGTATAATCGATGTTGTTGAAGATCTGAGTGTTGCTCAGAGTGTAGCATAAAGGTCCACAGTGAGCTGCAAATGCGAATAAGAACGGCCCTGCCTGCATAGTAATTGGTATTATTACTGGGATGAATGGGAGAACCACATATGGATGAATAGGTGGGGCTGCAAAAGGGTGCAGCACGAGAAACTAATGATAGCTTTTATTTTCTCTCATTCATGCCTGCTCTTTCAAACCACGGAGTAGGTGGAAGAAAAGGAATAAGAAGTGGGACTAGGTTAGGGGAAAAGTGAGGCTGTTTGTCGCCTATTCTCTGTCATGCCTTTTCCTCTGCCAGCGCCCGCTATTATTAATTGCAATAATGCATGCCACACATCTCTTCCTGGAAAAAACAATAAATCGATGTATTATAAAGGGATAGAAAGAGAGACTCAGGTGAAGGGGGTGGGGGTGGGGGGAGACATAAGGAAGAGAAACACTTCAGGTTAATTGGAGCTGAGAATATAAAATACTCGTCTTAAAGTGTGTGCTTCAGTTATAAGAAGGAAAGTGTCGAGATCATAATGTTTTCTGTGCAGAATTCAACACAGCATGGGTGTTTTAAAACAAGCGGTAATCATTTCTCATGGAGAAATTATAAGCAGCAGCTCCAGGCTTGGGCCAAGCACATGGGAGACCGTTCTTTTCATTTCTCCGGGGAGACACAATAAGACGCACCGTAGTTATCGGATGAGTCCCTTGAACCAAATGGCAGAGTTAGTGATGGAGTGAATTATGGAGATCAATTTGTTTACTGCTTTCTTCATTCAGAAAGAAACCTCACATAATTCTCCTCGAATACTGAAAATTAGGAGTGAAGAAATTTTGGTTTGAAAAATCAAACTGCCTTCTACAGAGGTTGCAAGGCAATTGATCAACTTTGGAAACAACGGAATCTTGTTACAGTGATTTCTTTGGCAAATTTGGCTGTGTTATTTCTTCTGGAGAGGAGACCTTGTGAGCCTGATGTGAAAACAGCCTTTGCCCTGCTAGACAGAGCTTTGGTTTGCTTGTCCTCTGGGTGCATCTACGCGTCATCTGAATCATTATTAGGTCTCTGTTCAAAGATTCATTTTTTTTTTACTAGAAATAATTTCTCTAAAGTAATAAACAATGCACTGCATAATACCAAGTTAAAAATTCTTAGAAATAAATGCAAGGAAATTAGTTGCAATTATTCACATAGTTCTTCAAAATGGTAGCACATGAGAAGAAAGAGGGGTCCCTCTCGCCCTTTTTGTGAAGACCATCTTTGTTTACTTTGTTCCCAAGTATGAAGAGATTGCATGATCCATTTGCATAGGATAACTAACATATACCACATCATTTGCACGTCTGCAAGTACACGTGAGTAACCGTAATTACACGTGACACCAATTACTCTATTACTTTGTATTAAATTATAATGGAAAATTCCACTAGAGAATTGAAGCCTAATTGCATCTTAATTTGCATAATTTTGCATATTAATTACATCTCAGATGAATAATAAATTTCAGCAGATTTTTAATTTATGCATAGACACAAAAACAAGTAGAGAAATAATTTAGAAAAAAAAAATACCAGCAACTATTACTTAGGGCATTCAACTAATTTTGCTTAGTTTAGCAAAACAAAACTTGGTTTGTTTAATATAGCATCTTTAGGCTGATTGCTGTTTATTGCACAATATGTCAGTCTTGAAACATAGGTGCAGACATGGCTTTTCTTAATTAAAAAAAAAGTGTTCAATTATAGCATTTTAAGTTTGGGAATTTTATATTTTGATAAAACTGTCTCGGGGATAACATTGTTAAGTAGGAAAACATCTTTAATTGTGATACATTTTTATTGAGGCTTAATTTTTGTTGCAGTTATTTTAAATGCAGAGGATTATGAAAAATGGAATGTAAAAATATCTTTGGCGAAGGAGATCACTAATAAAATATGTCAAGTGCTTTCTTATTTTAAGTTTCCTATGAAGTCACCCAAGATTGTTTTAGCAATTTTTCATGAACGATTCAGAGAGAGAAATTCCAAGCATTTTGTACTATGGCATATAACATTTTAGAGGAATGGCTTTTGAAGATTACTATTATTTTCTGATTGCTTTCTTTGTTTTTCCTTGCCTGCGTGGTAAACAATAACATTTGTTCTTAATTGCTAGAGACCTCGGTTTTAAATTTAGTCACCTTTACTTTGGATTTGTTAAATAAACAGAAGGTATATCTCTCTGATTTAATTAATGCATTTTAGCTGCATAGCTGTATCTATGTTGACAGTTGTTAAAAAAAAAACCTCAGTGTTCCTCAAATGACGAGATGTAACTGAAAATTCATTTCATCCATCTCTTGCCTAAAACCCCAAGCCTTGATGCTTTATACCGGCTGCCATAGGTAAAGGAGGGAGAAAACCCCGTAGCTCTGTGTCCAGTAAGTCTAATATTAGGATCATTTGCCAAATCATACAAAAGGAGAGGATGACCACGTCCTAATAAATCAGGAAACTGTCAAGATTAATAACCTTCGCTGTCATCTGTTTTCCTATAAAAGCCCTATTGGCATCAAATATTTTCCAGTTTGTTTTGTGGTTCTGTTGGTGAAGGAACTGGATCTGTGCCAGACTGATGAGGGGCGAGAAGCCATTCTATATGTCTTTTATCACATTAGTCTGGGTTTCCCAATTGTGCTGGTTCACAGGGCTGTGAGCAAGAATTCTTTACAACATATGTTCCCCTTCTCCGGTTACCAATCATTCTTACTATTTGCTATTTGATAAGCAACAATTTGAGCTTCAAGGTTTGGATTTGTCTTTGTTTCTTGATATTTCAACATTTTCTGTTCACATCAGAAACTTTGCCTACTTCGTAGGCAAACTAGCACCAATGGAAAAAGAAAGACCCATCAGTGTTTTCATTATTAACATGAATTTCTATTAGCTGCTTGATTCTGGTCTTTGATTTCGTGTTGTCAGGTTACAGCCCTAGAACACCTTTCATTATTTGTATGTTTAAAAGCTGAAATAGTTTAGCTATCCGAAATAGAACTACATCGATGGTTACATCTCTCCTTTTTTTGTTCAACCCTTTGACCAGGTTCTTACACTAAAGAGAGATTTCAGCTGGATGAATTCCTCAAGACCCAATCCTTCCAACATTTAAACAATGGTTCCCTCTTGTGGCAACACTTGGGTACTGCGATTTGAGAAAGGAGGAAAGTAAACATCTCCTGTGATGATAAAATGGATTTCTATGCAACGCACCGTATTCATCTATTTCCGCATTGTATTTGGAGGCCTTCCGAGAACGCTCAGATCTTTCTCACCTAATTTAAGGAAGGTTGAAGTTTGAGAGTTCTGGGAAAAAAGGAAATTGCCAAACAGCCGGGTGACTTATTTCTGGAGGTTTTAGGAAAAAAAAATATTCCCATTGGGATATAGCGTTCACACTTTAGGACAATTTTGAACATGTTGAAGTGTATGTTGGAGGAAAAAAGGCAGCATGGGCCTTCACTGTAGCCTTCAGAAATAGATTTATAACTCCACTATTCACAATATTCATGATCTCCTGAAGGAACTTTACGAGTTTAGAATTAAATCTAAACTATGCTTGTGCTGTCAGGCATTTTATCCCCAAAGTTCATCTGAAAGGAGGTTAAAAAAAAAATCTTAGCATTAACCAGTTGTTCAAAGATGCTCTTTCCAAGCGCTTTTGATGTATTCCTTTAAAGATTTATTTTGAGTCAGATCTCCCCAGAGGCCCCTACCTCACACTCTCCAAATTATTGTGATGAAGAGCATTCTTCTGACACAGCCTCTGTAAACGGCCCGCAAATGCTCTCTCTCCGCGTTTAGTTATGTTCACAACAGCAACCTCCAAGAGATGTCCCTTAAGTAGCTTTTTTTCCCCCTTCAGACCATGTTTAATGTAATAGTGAAGTGTTGTTAGTAACAGAGACGAGAATCTGTGCTGTGGTCATAGGACTGCTAAGTATCTGGGAAGGACTGCAGCCGTCCTCGCAAGCCGGAGTCCGGGTTTTGTAGTACCCTTCAACATTCCGAGTAATAAAAATGCCATCTTTCCGTTCCACGTTAAGAATCCTTTTCAAAGAATGAAAGCATTTGTATTTTTCCAGCCACGATCCTTCTCATTCACCAGACAGTTTATTTACCTGGATGTTTAACACGGGAGATGAGGTTCAGGAGGGAGATGGCCCCGACTTTATTTCTGTGGTCACAGGGACGGTGGGAGAAGGAGCGCTACTTGCCAAGAATCAGGAGGACAGGACGGGGTAGCGCCCGAGAACATAGTACTTAACTCTTTTGATTCCGAATGAACTCCTTCCTTCCCCCCACCCCGCCCTCCCCAGGCTCAGGCACTGAGTCACAAGTCTCGACTTCACCAGTGCACATTTCACTAGCGAGCCTCCATCCTATTTAGAAGCGCACACCTTTTATTATTAAGAAAAACACAAGCAGTTACTGTTTAGCTATTCCACTTGCAATGTGAGCCACACCTGAAGCTCTTAGAACAGAGGAAGGTTGCATATTCAGGAAATGGGACTGGTATCACCTTCATTTTTAGTGAAACTTCCAAAGTCAAAGAGAATGACTATTTTTCTTCAAATAGTGAACTTAAAACAAACAAACAAACAAACAAACAAAAACCTGTTCCCGGTGGTGTTTCTGGGATGCCCGTCTCCATCACACTGGGATCGGCACAACCCTTACACACTCCTTTGCCAGATTTAACCCAGGGCTGGTCAGACTGCTGTGGAGTCTGCTAGGATTCTTTTCCTTAGACTATTCTTTCTGCCTTTTTGTTCAATGTGGAAAGATAAGATTAAATGAACTAATAATCATGACACGTTCCTACACAAATACACACTCATTAACATCTTGAACACATTTTTAGAAATCATCAACTGCTTTTCATAGGACATGTACGCTCCAACTGCTGCTCTTCCCTGGTACTTTCCCATTCTTCTCTATCTGTGTCCTTCTCCCCCTTTGTAGGTCTCTATCTCACTTTATGGGATCAGCTGTGTAATTTATTTGCACAGGAAAAGTAAAAAAATAAAAACCCATTGGGCTCTCCACCTTCCTCCTTCCTTCTCTTAGGCTATCACAGAAGTCTTTGAAAATGAGCAAAACAAATGCATACTGTAATCTAAAGGAACTCAGATTGCACATTTAATGATCCAGTGTAATGTCAAACAAAATATTTAGGATTTGGGACTGGCAGATATTTGACACCTTTTTATTTTGCCAAAAAATTTTTTTTTTAATTCTAAGAAGTACCATGTATGTTGACCATCATGTAATAAGAGAAAAGATCTTTTTTACAACAAAAGAACAGGTACAACAACAACCTCAGAAAGGAGGAAAAAAGGGGGACATTCTTTTCTGTAGGCTAGATTTAGTTTTAGTTTTAGAAAACCATCACTATATATGTTTCTTATTTTTTTTCTTTATGCTTTCATCAGCTAAACTTCAATATAGAGTAAGACTAGTCTGCAGATCGGCACCTGGAACTCACCTACTACTCACCTATTTATTGTTATTCAAGTTCCTGATCAAATCCACCTCTCCCAAGAGATTCTGTTTGATTTCCTATACAAGAACAAAAAGTGTGTCATCTGATGTCCCATTATGGGTTGTTTTATTTTCATCTATTTTATTATGAATTTGACTGGTAATTAACTTACCTCTATAACCAGATTATAAACTCCATGAGGTCAAGAATAACCACTACTTATTTTTCTAAGAAGATTACTCTGTAAATGTCAGTTGACCAAAGGAACCCACAAATCTGGAAGAAAATGATATGGTTTACACAAGAGCTGATTTTTCCTCCTACAAAGCAATAATTCCTTGCAGGCCCATAGAAAATGAGTTAGAAATATTAGGACATAGAAGAGATCCCTTTCACGACATGCTAGTAGCAATGAAGGTCCTGCTTAAGAGGAAGATGTTAATTTCCTAAATTCTTCTCTCTTTGGTCAACCCCTAAATCCCCAGACACACACACACACAGAGTGCCAAAAAATACATACACTTTTTAAGAAAGGAAAAAAGTGCATTAAAATTATAATACTTGATATATACCAGTAACGAAAGGTATTTGAATACTCAGGTTCAGCACCTCTTGTGATTGCAAATACTCAATACTGACTGGAGTATTACCACTGTAATACAGTGTTTTCCTTTTTTAAACTGTGTATACGTGTTTTGGCACCCTCTGTATATAAATACACACACATAAACACACACACTCACAAACACTTGTTTATATAAAGTTACTGGAAATTTGCTCTAATGAGACCACAACCGAAGATTTCAATATGGGAAATAAAATACATATTTCTTATTAGTCTTGCTCTCGGCCAACTACTTTTATTTTTCAGATTCTTTTTGGTGAACTGGATTTTTTGGTGCACTAGGGTACAGAGACTCTCTGCTGTTACACTTAGGATTCTTTAGAGTTAGGAAAGCATTAAGAATTTATCTATCTCAACCTTCCAAATGGAGGAGAGGGAATTGAGACCCAGTGGGACAAAACAACTAGCTCTTCCAAGTTCCCAGCCCGTGCTTGTCCTACTCAAACTACTAAATTGACAGATGAGAAAATTATGTGGCAATTTGTGCTTTTAAAAGAGAGAATTTGGGGGAGGTAATTTAATTATTTTAATATTACATTAAGAAAGGAAGAAAGAGCAGAAGAGCAAGGCACCAAAATCAGGAAGGTAAACTCTGGAAAACCTAGTCTTTATCAGCCTCAGGGGCCGAGATCAGGGAAAATTCGGGACTGATCCATTCTTGGCAGAAACTGCTTTTTGGGTGAGTAAGCCGCCCACTAGCCTTTTTTTTTTTTTTTCTCTCTCTCTCATCTTCTAGATAAAAATGTGTGTTTAAAAACTGTGCTAAAATTTTCAAAAACACCTTAAAAAGATTCCATTACTTAAAGTGATTTGGATAATTGTGTTCAATGGTAGCCATTATTTAAAAATATAATTAGTTGCTGAACTCAGAGAAGGAGGGAAATTTCTGCAGGTGTTTCTCATTATTTGCTATGCATACAAAATATCTGCATAAATTACCATTATTATTCCAATGTATACTAAGAGACAATAAAGCATTAGCAAGCAAAGAAGAACGCTGTTGACCCACAGACTGTGAGAGAGGCCTGGATGAGCAGTAATAGTGTGCTGGCCTTCAGCGCTATTGCCGCACATGTGCAACCGCATTCAGCATTGAAAGAAACAATTTTGCACCTGTAACAATGTTACGTATGGAATGTAACTCCATCAGAAAGATATTGAAAATAGGAGCAGGGGCGGTGGAGGGGGGCACCGCAACAAAACAACTGGAAAAGGAACAGTAACAGGCTGTCATTGTTTCAAAAGGTTGACACACGCTTTACCTGGCTACCTGGGATGGTTCTTTGGCTTTTAAAGCCCCTCCCCCATAGAACAGACATCTGATTTATTTTTCGAAATATATAGTATATTTCACATTTTTCTTTGGTGATATTTCTGGCCGGAGGTGGCCATGTTACTATCAGCATAGTCCAAGAGAATTTTCTGTGATGGTGGAAATATTCCATAGCTACAAAACATAATACAGCAGCCATTAGCCACATGTGGCTTGAAATGAGGCTGGTGCAACTCAGGAACTGATTTGTTTACAATTTAATTTTAATTAATTTAAACGTATAAAACCTTGTGTGTCTGGTGGCTGCTGGAATGAGCAGCACAGGGAAGTGCATTTCATTGAGTTGTCCATGTCAATAAAAACAGTAACTAATATCCTATAAGCACTTACTACGTGGCAGGCTTTGAGCTAAATATTATCTCAGGTAATCACCAGAGCAACTCTACGAGGCAGGTTCTACTATGGTTGAGGAGACCAAAGTCCGAAGAAATTAAGGTCTTTGTCTTGATGTGAGCAGACCAGCACATGAAAAGGTCAGCACAGTCTAACTCCAGATTTCTCCCTGGGAACCCTAGTTAAAGTGGCATCTAGAAAGATGCTGAATAATTCTACTTACCCACGATGAATCAACTTCTGTAGGTCTGTAACATGGGATCAAATCATTAATGAATGATACAGTGGGGTCATTAAATTTGAAATTTCTCGTTTTGAATCAAAAATTTAGATTTTTGTATCTCAAACAAGCAGCAGTACAACTAATCACCTGTGCTTTGGTAGTTCATGTTTACGTGCCTAGACCACGGACACAGTTTTCCCATCCTAATGGCGGCTTGTGTACCCCAGCAGTGAAGAAGCCTGGAGAGCAAGTGGTAATGAAATTGCAAAAGGCATTTTCCAGAGCTTGTTGAGAATTAAATATTGTCCTTGCATGAAGTGGCCCAGGGCCTGGAAAAAGTAGTAGTAGCCGGCGAAGGTCTGGTGACTAAGGTGCACAACAGAGTTTCCACGTCCAGCCTTTATAGTTTCAGCAATGTTGTTTATGTGATATGTGGGAGAGCTTGTCTTAGAAGAAGAATGAGCTGTCTCTGTTGACCGGACTTGGCTGCTTACTTGCAAGCACCTTCACCGTGTCATCCAGTTGGTTGCAGTAGGTAACTGCTGTAATCAGATGAGACCAACCAGGTTTCATGAAGCTGTAGTGGATAGTACAGTTCTAGACTGCCTTTGGATGAATATTAGGTTACAGACTGTGTTTCGCCACTTCTTCTTTACCAAACCATTGTGCCAAACAATTGCAGTTGTCAAATAGAATCTATTTTTTATCATCCCTGACAATAAGGTATAGAAATGCTTCACCTTTGGTCATGACACCAAAGAAAGGCGAGCTTTAAGATGCTGTGTCTTCTGACACTCGTCTAATTCATGCAGAAGGCATCTAACCAGCCCGTTTACCTCTCCAATGTGTTCAAGTGGCCCAGCATTGGAATAGTAACACCGGCCCTTCCTGCTAATTCATCTTAGGCTGAGATGGATTCGCTTCCACTATGGTTTTCATCTTGTCACGATGCCCCTTGGTCTCAGGGTACCCACATGGCTCACTTTCAAGATTAAAGTCCCCAGAGCGAAACGTCTCAACCATCGATGTACTGTGAGTTCTTCAGCCCATCCTTCCCCAGCACTTCACTGATATTTCACGTTGTCTGAGCTGCTTCTATTCCACGGTGGAATTCATATTCAAAAATAACATGAATTTTTACTTATCTATGTCTTCCAAAAAACTGCTCTTAACAAAATTTTGGAATATAATCACAAACCAACTACAATGTTGACTTTCCCCAAGAGACACAAACAATATAACCTAATTGTTTGTACCCTCATAATAATCTGAAATAAAAATGAATATAGAAAAAAAAGAAATATAATCACCAGCCAAATGTGCATTTGGAAGAATGAAGATGTGAACAGGCAAAAATCAAAGAAACAAACAAATCAGAAGTATCAAAGTGAAATGTCAGAGCCATCACCCATCAGGACTGGTACTTACGGAAATCGGACATTTCCTACTTAATAACCTAGTGAGAGTGTGTCACATTGGAGGTAAAAATTCAATTCTAAACAAGGTCCAATTCTTAACAAGGACAATATGGAGGCCCAAAAGTGCTGAATTAAAATGTATTACTGGGGCGGCGCCTATGGCTCAAAGGAGTAGGGCGCTGGCCCCATATGCCAGAGTTGGTGGGTTCAAACCCAGCCTCGGCCAAAACAAAAAAACAAAAAAGAAAAAACTGTAAAACATATTACTAGTTAGCAAGCTTAGAAAACAGATCTTTAAAATATATACATATTCAGAGGGTGCCAAAAAATGTATACACATTTTAAGACAGGAAAAACTGTATTAAACTTCGTAATGCTCAAGTCACATTTGACTTCTGCAATTGGAAGAGGTGATCAATGTGACTTGTCATCAATATATACCGAGTATTACATTTTTAATGCAGCTTTTTTCCTTTCTGAAAAGTGCACACACTTTTTGGTGCCCTCTCTATACTGAATGCCCCAGACAGCAGGTCGCATCGTGAACACGAGTGACACATTGCATCTGCACACGGCAGGCAAATCTGATACAGCCACGGAGAGGCAGACAGGGAAGGCACGCTGGGTCCTGGTCATCTGGTGAGGGAAAGCCAGTGAAGAACGTTATTGGGAGATGAAGACAAGTCACTAACGTCTGATACATCATTCTGCTTTTCATCCTTACGTGGTATGAGTAACACTCTGCCAACATACATCCCCAGCTTCTTACTTTAGGAGTCCACAGGCTTGTCTGAGCGTAAGGCCTGTCTGTGAAAAGGAGTCCTGCCCCGGACGGGCCCAAGGAACAAAGCAGGAAGAGAGTTGGTGCAGCTTATTTTTGTCACTCTCACATTGCAGAGTGCATTAACCACAACCTCTCTGGACTCTCCCAACCATAGCTTTTGGCATATACTTAGAATTCATGTAATTAAGGGGAGTTCTATGTGTCTACATAGAATTGACTAGAATGTTTTGTCCAGAAGGGGGGTGAAAATTTTCTTTTTGGTTTAACTGTGTGCTAGGCACTTTACACATTGAAGGTAGGTAAGATTATTCACGTTGAACTTCAGACAGGTTAGGTTGCTGGCTGAAAGACAGAGCTAGTGAGGAAGAAAGTTGAGATTTAAACTCAGATTTATTGAATTCCAAACGTTGGTCCTATCTGTAGGACCTGCCTGTACAGGTAGTGCTCTGTAGGGAGCACTGGCCTACTCACTACTCCCACACAGAAATGTCTGGGAACTGGCCTCAAAATTCTGCATATCGTCCAGTCTCACGTTTGGTGGTCAGCACAATTGGGGCTTCAGACACAAACCAATTTATCAGACTTGAAAACAACATGTTTCAAAATCCTTGCTGATTCTGTTCCTTTCAGATAAATAAAACTCCACACTTTGTCCCTATCTCCAGGCTTGTGACAATTCCCACAAAACTTTCCTAATTTCTAATTCTTTTTTTTTCTTTTTTTTTGAGACAAAGCCTCAATATATCACCTTTGGTAGAGTGCTGTGGCCATCACAGCTCAAAGCAACCACAAACTCTTAGACTTAAGCAATTCTCTTACTTCGGCCTCCCAGTAGCTGGGACTACAGGTACCCACTACAACACCCCGCTGTTTTTTTGTTCTTGTTGTCATTGTTGTTTAGCAGGCCCTGGCCAGGTTCAAACCCACCAGCCCTGGAAGCTTGTGGCTGGCACCCTAACCACTGAGCTGTAGCCGCCAGTCTAATTTCTAATTCTTCACAGTAATTTTGCTGTCCACTTGCCCTGACTTCTTCTTGGGAGCAGAACTCATTCCCCTTCCCTTTAGCGCCGGCAGCCTCTGTGTTTGCAGGTATCACCCCGTATTATGGTTCCCTTCCGTGAGCCTGGGTCCTCATCTCCACCACTCAAGGACGCATTTTTACATTTTGTTCCTGTTTTGTTTTGGTTGTATCTTCAGTAACTGACAAAGTGCCTATATATAGTAAGTGCTTAAATATTTGTAGAATTGGACTGAACTATATTAAACCTAGAAAGTTCTCACAAACTCTACCAAATGCTAATTATACCAAGGCAGATATTCTTTGCACATTGACGATACTACTGTTGTGTGAGCTATTCAGAACGATGACATGCTCATGATTAATGTTTACTTTCTACTGTGTAATTGTTTGGTTCTGACTTTGTTTCCCCACAAATCTAGGAGCCCTTTAGCGTAGTTATTTATTTCTGTATATCACACATGTTAAGAGTACAGACTCAGGCTTATGGCTGAACAGTGCTTAAGTATTAATTTGTAAGGGTTAATTTGCAAGTGTGACCAAGAGAAATCAATACCTGTGAAAGAAAAGTCGAATGTTACTCATAGTTCTCTAGAAATGAGAGGCACAGCTTACTATGAGGGGCCGCAGAAGTAATCACCATCACCGTACCCGGGCAGAAGGCAGAAAACTGGAGCAAGGGGAAAACCCAGGCCAGAGTTTTCATTAGGGTTCCCACAGGAAAGGCCAGGCAGGGCAGAATAAAGAGTTTAGATTGGCTAGTTTGAATAATTCCAGGGGTTTCTGAGCTCTAGTAGTCTGTACCAGCTGGTATCTGGCCCTGGAATGATTCATAACAAGGGAAAATACTGGCTTGGTGTGTGAGGTCATATCAAGGCAGCAGTTCTCAACTCGTGGGTCACAACCCCTTTGTAACAATGAAAATACACCCTGCATATAAGATATTTACATTATGATTCATAACAGTAGTAAAATTACAGTTATGAAGTAGCAAGGAAAATAAATTTATGGTGGGGGTCACCACAGCACGAGGAACTGTATTAAAGGGTTGCAGCATGAGGAGGCATTAGGAAGTTTGAGAACCACCATTAAGTGGTATTTGGGGTAGGACTAGGCATCAGTTGGTTTGCATATGAAAGATGTGCTCTTGGATAGGCACCTGTAGCACAGTGGTTCGGGTACCAGCCACTTACACCCAGGCTAGCAGGTTCGAACCTGCCCTGGGCCAGCTAAACAACATTGACAACTACAACAAAAACATAGCCAGGTCTTGTGGCAGGCACCTATAGTCCCAGCTACCTGGGAGGCTAAGGCAAGAGAATCGCTTGAAACCAAGAGTTTGAGGTTGCTATGAGCTATGATGCCATAGCACTCTACTGAGGGTGACATAGTAAGACTCTGTCTCAAAAAGAAAAAAAAAAGAAAAGAAAAAAGCTGACTTTCTTTGCATTATTACTATGATTCATTGCAGCAATCGTCTGATTTTTTTTTTCTGAATGTATTTATCTTCTTTCATTCTTTACGAGGTTTTTGTTCTCAGTCCTTATGTTAAATATTATTATTGTCATTAAATTTAACCTTTTAATTCTGTGAAGGCAAAAGTGGAAAACTAATATACACATGTATATGTAAGAAAAATAAAAAAATAAATAAATAAATAAAAATTTTTTTAAAAAAAAGAAAAAGAAAAAAGATGTGCACTTGACCTAGCTCTTCGTTATCTCTAAGAGTTGGCTGACTCTGGAAGGGCTAACTCTCCCTAGCCACCAAGATTTTTAAGACATCAAAGCATCATACAATACAGAAAATAAAAACTGTGATAAATATGATAACTTGAAGAAGTTATTCAAACTCTCTGTCTCCTTTTTCTCATCTGTAAAATTTTAACATCAGTAGGGTTAAATGAATTTATATATATACACACACACACACATTTATATCATACGGAATAAGATGTGACAAGTGGGAATTATGATTACGCTTAACGATATTTGTCACTACAATGCCTTTCACAAAGTAGGAAGTTCTTGAAAAGAACTGAATGAATGAATGTAGGAATGAATGAATGAGTTCTTATGATCATGCCCCTTAGTGTTAAGCAACCAACATTTTCAATTTCTTAGAGACAGATAACGAATTTATGGGTAAAATTGGCACCAGAGTGGAAAGACAAATTGAATCTAAGGAAGAAAAAAGATTCTCAGCAACTAAAGCCTTTGATGCCATTTTCCCATAGTGCTTCTTTTAGTCCATCTATCTCTGTCTCAATATTTAAGGCAGGCATTTGTCTTTCAGGTTTCTTTTGGCATCACTACAGTCATCAAATGAAACATAATTTCCTCCATCCATAACCCAGTGAAGTTTAGTTGGACTTGGTACCACTCCCAATTTAAGAAAGAAAATTTGCATCCTCAAGCATCGGCAGCATGAGGCAACCTCAGAAATGAGTGTGCATTAGGCCTCTTAAAAGACTCTTCCTTTATGATCTGTATGTAGCATCTATCTAATGGAAAATGAAGCACCAGCATCCATCTCCTTCTGGATTACAATTTAATGGAATCCAGTGAACTCTACTTATTACAAGCATAGGATTTAAGGTTATTCTCTACTTCTAATGAACCCAAGCACCTCAGAAGCATAGATGCTTAGAGTTGGAGAACTGGATATTTTATCTACTATGTTTCCCCGAAAATAAGACCTACCCCCCAAATAAGCCCTAGCAGGATTTCTATGCATTTGTTAAATATAAGCCCTACCCTGATAATAAGACCGAGTGATGGGTGTGGCTATGCAGCCACACATTTCGACGCAGAGCAGTAAGGAAGACTGGAATACCTTTTATCTGCCACAGCTCCTTCCTCTGAGCCATTGCACTTGCGCGGGTGTGCATGTGAAGTTGCAGGCATCCTATTGTGCATGTGCCAACAGCTAGGGGAAAGGAGTTCATGCATCACTAGCACCAGCCCCACCAACAAGGTCAGCTTCCCCTGTCAGGTTCCAGAAGAAGACGACTTAACTGTATTTGAATAAATGTAGATTGTTGTATTGTACTTAATAGAAATAAGACATCCCCTGAAAATAAGCCCTAGTGTGTCATCTTGAGGAAAAATAAATATAAGACAGTGTCTTATTTTCAGGGAAACACGGTACCGTCTTGATTTGCAAAGAAGAAAACAGATTCCAGTGCACCATCTGCCATCTCTTCTTAGCAGTTCTGGGAAAACGACTCATTTCTATGTATTTAGGATAACCAGAATAATGTCTTATTTTCTTAAATCAGCAGGGTGCCTGACTGAACGCAGACATTTTACTAATGTTAATTCTAGAACTTTCAGTGAGCCATGAAGCCTACAAATGTCCATCTTCTGAACCCTGAATGGAAAAAGAGTGGAAGAGACGATCCAGACTGCAACATGGATCAGTTAGGAAGCCTCGTATTCACAGGTGCAAATGGCTATCTTGGAAACAGACCTGGCGAGGCCTGGGAGGCCCAGGCCTGCCAACCTTTAGGTATATGACTTTGTATAAACTATTTAAATACTCAACTCCTCTGTTTTCTTATCTGTAAAATGAGGAGATTAAACCAGCTGTTCAAGAGGTAACATTTCCTGATCTTATGAGATGATATATAAGCAAACTTTATAATACAAATAACCTACGAGTCACTAAGTGGGTCTGAATATCAACAGCATTTCACATGGACTCAGTATAGAGTTACGCAGACCACATGATAACCTCACAAATATACTCTTTACACATGTAATTTTTTTAATCTTTTGGGGTTAACAAGAGGTCCAATTTAAAAAATGAGTTTAGTTATAGGCCTTTATATAGCATTCATTTCTACATACTTGAAATAGAAAATGTTAGCTATTTAATCAGTCAGGTTCATAATTTAGTTTGTAAACTCAGAGACCATATCTAGGTTTAACATAATATTGATTACATGATCAGGGCTCATTAAAGGATAATAATTAAAAAATCATTGCTAAGTGTTAGCTTTTTCTAGCTAATTTCCTTGCCATGTGAAGGCTTCATCTTTTAATATATCACCCCTGCCTCCTATGTATTTATTTATTTATTTATTTGCTCCAGAAAACCAGTGAGAATTACTCTGGAATGATGACAAAATTAATGGGGATTTAAATGAAAGTGTAATCTTATTGGAATTTCGTTTCTGATGACATAATAATAGGCTTATATAGCACCTTTCATCTGTGGACCTCTAAGCACTTTACAAACATTAGTTAATTCACACAACAATCCTGGGAGGTTGGCAATTATCATCAGCCCCATTATGTAAATCAGGGACGTGCAGTACAGGGAGGTTAGTTCGGCAGGCGACAGGAAAGCCAGTGGCGGAGTCGGCATCAGACCACACGCTTTCCGATGCTTAGGGCTGCACACCCAAAGAAGCTTGTGCAAAGCCTCTCTTGTGGCAAAGTCCCAAGAAATGTCTGATTTTGCTACCTTTTCAGGGCTCCCCACTGGATGTGAAAGAACTAGGAGGGTAGGGCAGGACAGAAGGGAAATCGCCTTAAACTGTGAAGACAACTGGTTCCCTGTCCCGAATCTGCTCCTCCAGGAAGACTCCAGCCAAATGGCTGGGTGATGCTTCTTTCTCGGCTACCTATATTTGAAGGAAAATATATTAACTCAAATACTAATTGAAGACTGTTTATAATAGAAAAAAATTCTTTGTTCAGTGCATATTTGTTGATGGTTATCAGATGTGCATTAGATTGTTTCTGCTAACTCATTTAATCCTTGTAATAACTCACATATATATGTATACATGCACACACACACACACACACACACATATACAGGGCATCGTAAAATAGACAACTATTTTACATTGCACATAAATTTTATGGTCACCATGTATGTGTGGGTGTGTGTGTGTGTGTATGAATATATATGGGCTAGCCATTGCCGTGTAACAAAGCAAAGCACCCTAACACCAAGTGACTTAAAAATACATCTATTCCTGCTCATCTATCTGTGGGTCAACTGGGGGTTTGTGATATTGGCTGGGCTCAGTGTCAAGCCACAGGTTGGGTCCAGGTCTCTTCCACAAGCTTCTCCTCCTCCTTAGACAGCAGGAGCATGCCTTTCTCACAGCAAACATTTTAAACCATTGCAGCATCACATATACTGATATTCCATCAGCTATGAAGTTACGTGGCCTAACCCAAAGCCAAAACGTGATGAAGTACACTCTGTCCAGCTTGAGGCTAACCAAGTTGCATGGCCTGGGGTAAGACATTTTATTCCTTCCACGAAGCTGGTGGAAAAGGAGTAAATACTTTAGTGTAACAAACTAACCTACCATTGTGTTAACAGATATATCCGATCCTGTTTTACAGATCAGAAAGCTGGCTAGAGACAGGGAAGGCTTGGGAATTTGAGTGTCTTTATTTCTCCCATCCCTGCTCTCACTCATGTTTCTCTTGAAACACCAAGTGGTACAGACTGCTTGTTCACCCCGCGGGGCATCCAATCAGAAGTGATATATATTCACCTCCTGTTCTTCACTGGAGACTGATGACGATTTAAATTACAAGGCCATGAACCTCTCCGTCCTGGTTACGGCTTAAGCAGGGGCTAAATAGCCCTTTTGGATTCTGTGGCTATAATTCCACATGGGACCAAGCAGCACTGAGCACTCCTCAAACCTTCATCACCAGTGCATTTAAGCCATTAAAACATCCTGATGCATTTCAAAGAATGATGCAGACAATTCACAGAAAGCGCCCTTTAGCTTCTGGACGTATGAATTAATCATTTCAGCCAACGAGATACAGAGTTCACCTAAGGTCTCCGACCTCCTCAAGATAAATATTAAATGTATTAGACTCACTCAGTTTAAACAATGCAAATAACCACCAGTCCCTGGGTCAAGGATCTGAGAAGCGATACGAAGCACAAATAAATCAGACCATAAGGGCAGGCAAGAAATTTATCACTGGTGTGAATGTTGCACTTTGTACACGTGCAGTCATCTCCTGCCAGTATCACTAGGGGCACCAGGAGTATAAAATGGGCCAGTTCAAATCTTGTACTTTTGTTAGCTGCTCCAGCTTTTGATTCCGTTTATAGGCTGAAGATTTACAAACAGAGAAAGGAGAAAGATTTGCAACTTTATTAGTGAATGTCTATCAATTCAAAAGAAGCTAAAAAAATGTACTACCTGTAACACTATGAAATGGATAAAAGTTGCAACATTCCATGTTCGCTTCTCAAATTCCATTTTTTAGAGAACAAGGATAACCTGGCAGGGCTACAGGAGCCGCTGCAGGAGGCAAACGGGAGGCCGAGGTACAGAGCCTTTGGTCTCCCCTGATTCTATTGGGGCAGCTGCATTTTTATCTGCTTTATCAATTGAACTCCATGTGCAATTACATTGGAATGAAAGCATTCTGCTGCTTTAAAAACAGCTGAGATCCACTGGTTTCGATCATGTTTTCTTTTGCTATCATATCCATTTATCTAAAATTACACTTAAATACAATCTTAAAATTTATTTATTTAATTTTTGGCTCTGTATGTAAAGAATGGCATCCTCTTCGCCATGTCTTTTAGGCTTTTGCCAAAGCTTGCCCGTTTTGTTTAGATTGCCTTAGTCTTTTCGTTCTCTTCTCCTTACGTTCAGCATCAAAATTGCACTTTTACTCCTAGCCTCGGGACAGGCATGTTTGGTACCATCTGAGATAAATAATCTAACTGGAGACTGGAAAGGAAAACACGGTGATCGCTCAGGTCTAAGAATGGTTGTGTTACATTTAATTTATGCAAAACCTTCTATGTCACACTCCCTGTAGGATTTCCTTTGGAAGCCTCACCTCTACTGTTCAGACAGTGGAGTGTCACGGAGCGCTGGGTGAGGATCAGTATAACCCCAAGGACCGTCTCTAATCACTTTCACTTTCCATCTCTTGCATTCACGGGTCACGAAGACATGTGCAGAGAGACGGCCGGCACATGCAGGTTGCTTCCTGGAGGCCAGAGCTGCCTTGTATCTACTTGTATGTGGACATGGCGAGACCCTCAGACAAGTCTAGAAGCTCTTCACATAAGAATGCCTTGGCCTTCTTTTTTTTGGCAGGAGCTGGGTTTTAACCCACCACCTCCAGTATATGGGGCCGGCACCCTACTCCTTTGAGCCACAGGCACTGCCTGCTTTTTCCTTCTTTTACGACACAATATTCCAACCCTCCACCTTTTTCTTACTATACTGAGCACTGCCCCTCATTTCAATGAGAACACAGTGGTCTTCTCGCTCCTCCTCAAAATGCCAAATGCAGTTTCTTTCAGGCTAAGCACTTCCGTGCCCTCTTCCAAATATCTGCATGGCTTTCTCTATAACTTTTTTTAAACTTTGCTCAAATGTGATCTGATAAATAAAGATCTTCTGGGTCAGATACATAAAGTAGTAGATGCCAGTGTCCGTCTTACCTACTTTGTTTATCTCCATTATACTCATCCACATCTACTAGAACAGATACACCATAATGGCTGAGGTGTGATGTAAAGGCAAAGATAATATTTGTGGAATGAGTGACTCGATCATCACAAAAATTCTAAATTTAAAAATTCCCTTGTAAGCGTTGTTCTGTTGGGATATATTGATTAGGGGAATCTTACCAGATTATGTCAGTGGTATGGTGGGGCTACCCTATTTTGGCTCACAACACCAAATTATTTTGCTAAACAGTTACTAAAGCATTGTAGCTTGAAGCTGGCCATGATGGAAGTATTTACACCATGGAGATTGGCAAACTCTATAAATAAAGACTTTAGTCTCTTTTGGAAAACCAATTTGTACCACACCACTGGTCACAGACAAAATTCTGATGCAAACAAAAGTGCCTCTAGGTTGGGCAGAACATGGCTTTGGAAAAAGGACAAAGGTGACATGATTGAGCAGTGATACCATTCTTGTCACTAATTTGGACTTTATGTATGATTGATAATATTGACACACACACCCCCAGGGAGATTTAGTAACATTTTCTTCTATGCTACATTACACCATGTATACATTTTTTTTTTGAGCTGAAATTTCACTTAGACAACCTTGGTAGAGTGCCAAGATGTCACAGCTCACAGCAACCTCAAACTCTTAGACTCAAGTGATTCTCTTGCTTCAGCTTCCTATATAGCTGGGACTACAGGTATCTGCCACAATGCCCAACTATTTTTTTAGATATGGAGTCTCACTCTTGTTCAGGCTGATCTTGAACTCCTGAGCTCAAGGTGCCTTGGCCTCCTAGAACATGTACACACTTTTACTATTATTCATATGACATGAAGTTTTCATGGTTAATATATATGCAGTTAAATCTACAAGGACAAGACATTGCTTGTCTTTATAATCCCCAGAGACTTATAAATTATGCCCACACAGAAGCCTTCTTGAATGTTTGAATAGCACAATAGTAAGAGTCAAGGTTATGAAGACTAACACAAAAAATAAAGACTCATGTGACTAACCTGATAATGCTTCTTTTCATGGTGTCTTAAAGAATGAACTTGAGTCTACCTTCATTATGAATTTTCAGTCACTTCTGTGGAGATGATGAAAATAATTCAATGAGCTCTGTTCATTTTTCTTTGCACAAACAAACTCTGCTGAAGCTAGAGGTTCTCAAGACACAAATTCCAATCAACTTTTATATATAAGTTGACTTCTAAAGCCGCAGGGATATATAATGAAGAATGAATGTTCAGCTTTTGACCTTGCATGCCATTAGTAATAGAGGAGTCGTTGGGAGTCTGAGTTGTATTTTTCTCTGTAAATGAGCATAGCAGGTAAGGCAGGGGATAATATGCTGCAATAAAAAGCATGCCTAGAAATTCCGACAACAGAAACCAACAGAATGTGTTTCTCACTTCCATCACAGACTTATGTGAGAGATATGTCTGTGTTGTCCTCTAAGGCCCTTCTGCCCACTTTCCTTTGCTCAGAACTCAGTCACACCACCCCATTCAAATTGCAAGGGAAGGCGGAAAGGTTATCTTTCTGTGCATCAGGGAAGAAGAAACGTTCTGCTAAGCATCTCTTCAGCCTCTGCTATAAAGTGTCTAAAAACTGACAGAGATTCCTGCACATAAATTCATTTTATAGGAAATCTCACTACCTCCATTTACTGACAAGATCCCAATTTTCCTGTGAGTGAACATCTGTTTGCTGCCCAAGCATCAGCCATCCACTCCTCTTCCCACTTCTTTAGAGGAGTCTGCATCACTCTCTTAAAGACTAGATTTCCTAGCTTCCCCTTCTTTAACTTTATGAGTTTAAAAGAGAAATCTGGTGGGAAGTGGTGGTAAAGATGTTTCCTCCATAACTTAAAAAAAAAAAAAAAAAACAGAAACAAATTTCCCCATTTCCCCTGTTGATGTAATCATGCATTCTATGACTCTTAGAATTAGTGCCACCCTCTGATACAGTAAGAAGAGATAGAGCAAAGATCCAGACAATGGTAGAACTAAAAGATGGAAGTCACATGGCTTTTCACAACTACAGGGAGTCACTGAATTAACTCTGGAGCCCACTAACATTGAGTCTCTTATTAATTGAGATAAAATTTTTTGACTCGGCGCCTGTGGCTCAAGTGGCTAAGGTGCCAGCCACATACACCTAAGGTGGCGGGTTCGAATCCAGCCCAGACCCACCAAACAACAATAATGGCTGCAACCAAAAAATAGCCCGGTGTTGTGGTGGGTGCCTGTGGTCCCTGCTACTTGGGAGGCTGAGGCAGGAGACTTGCTTGAGCCCAGGAGATGGAGGTTGCTGTGAGCAGTGAAGCCATGGCACTCTACCCAGGAGGACAGCTTGAGGCTCTGTCTCAAAAAAAAAAAAAAAAAATTTTTTTTTCATACTAGATTTTTTCAGTATATTCTTTACTTACATGTTTTAGGTATTTATGAATTGAATTAACAGGCATTTATTAAGTGTCTAATGGACTCAAGATAGAGTGTTAACCACAGAAAAGTGACTTCCGTGCACCTCCAGATCTGTGTTACTTCACTCAGAATTCTGCCCAACATCTGTTTGGTTTTTTGTTTGTTTGTTTGTTTTTTCAGTTTTTGATTGGGGCTGGGTTTGAACCCGCCACCTCCAGCATATGGGGCTGGGGGAGCCACAGGCGCTGCCCCTGACACCTATTTTTAAAAGGCAAATGCATACAGTCTAATGTTGAAACCTGTCTAAATGTTTTACTCAGAATCTTTCAATTCCTGGAAGATGGACTGCAGTTTTAGAACTTGGAGAGTTTGATGTGTAGTTCAAGATAGATGCTCAGGGTTGACCACCTTTGTTTCAGAAAAACCTGGTGATGAAAGGCAAGCCTCAGAGAATGGCCCTTGTGAAGAGATGGAGACAAGGAGGTTACATGGTTATTCATTTAAAAATATCACAGTTCTTGGGTTTTTATCATGGTAGATCAAAAGGAAAGAGCTTTGTGGAAACTTTGGGACTCAGAGAATATAAGACATGAGAGAACATCTTCCATGGTGAAACGTGTCAGCAAACGAAGGATGAAAGGAAAGGAGACCATGACCTTTAGGTACATGATGTCTGAAATCTGAATTTAGATTGCTCTCCCTCTCTCTGCGTTTATGTTACCTTTGTTATCCCAAATCCTCCAGAAGCTGTTAGACATAGCATAGTTATATACTGTGAACAATTCGTTTGAGTTTGATTTGTACTTCTTTAGTCCTAGCCCAGAAATACCCCTATCTTGGGCAAACCCCGGTGATTGGTCACCTTCTCAGAGGATGAAGGCAAGAGGATTAGGATTGTCAGGGCAGAATGGTAATTAAAGAGTGAAACCTGATCAAAACTCAGCTGGGAGCAATGTTTTGAAAAGGACGTAACAGTCAGTGAGAGAATGAACACACATTCTGGTAATCCTGAAGATACAGAACAGGTCATTACGTTTACCCCACATCAGGGAGTTCAAATCAACTACCTGAATGGTAAAAAAGAGTTAACTCTTAAAAAAAAAAAAGAGTTAACTCTTGATGACTGGGAAACATAGAAAACCTGGCATTGCCAGCTTAAACTAACCTTTATAATTGTGGTAAGTACTAAGAAACACAGGGCTCACAGAGCATTGAACAGGGAAATTTATCTAGATGCCTGTAGAAAGACCTCCTTGGGAACAAAATCCAGCTGTGTGGAATCTGAAGTCTTTCAGCAGATTAATACTCTAGCATCACAGACATACAGCAGTGGCTTCCTATGAGTATAACTGATAAGGACTTGCAGTGACTTTTAAAAGAACTTGAGAACTAGTGTGAGAATTACTGTAATTCTGATTTTAGTTATTTTGAGGAATCATTGAAAGGATTTTCCCTACCTTATGAGACCACCATGTCCCCAAAGTGTGCCAGACTCAAATCTCTTTGCTTCATTTCTACCCAGCTTTGCCGAAGGGGAAATTTTTTCCATAAATCGATTGTTTAATGTATTATCTAGACACAGAGCCGATTCTCCCAGATATGTTCACTTATGTGATAATAATGCTGGATCACTTCAGCCACGAGTGTAAGGTGTTGGAACATACGATTTCAACTACAAGAATCTGAATGTCTCTCCTAAGTAAAGCCGGTTTACAGAATGAACAAGAAAAATCTTATCTATAACCACATGTAACACATGCCTCAGAGACCCCAGTGAATTTAATTATTGGAAAATTTGTTGTTCATGTGAAAAAAAAAATATCCCATTCAGATTTTTAAATGATACAGAAGAAAACTTCCTCCAGCTTGTAAATAAAGTTGAACACTCCTGGCTTTGTATTTCTGCTAATGTTCCTGCCATTTCTGATTAGAAATCATACTATTGCTGCTTATTAGGTTAAAAGATGATTAGTAGAGGTTTTCTACCAGAATAGATTGTCCAAAGGCATTAAAAATTCATTTTAGGAATGAGGCGTTGAGAAAACAGGTTGCAGTATAGACTTTTATAAGGCAGAGACTTGTTATTCAGTAAAAAATGGTTGTGCATTCTGAACTGAACACAGCTAACCTGGATTTTAAAATGATATTGTTTTCAAAACTAATAAACTATCAGGTCTTGAATGAGATATTAAAGAAACTGAAGAAACAAATTGGAAAGTTGAGCATGATCTGGAAGATGAATGAGTCTGCTCAACGGCAGTGAAGTAACAAGAGTGGAATCATGGTCAGTTTTGGTCAGTTTTGGTCATTTTCCAAAAAAACTTTACCTTTCTCAGTCTCTGGCTCTGAGATTTGATGGTTTGTGGACACTTTCTCTGGTTCCTTGTATGTTGACTTCAGTATGACTTCTCATTAAATAGTGACATCCCAAACATTGTTCAAAAAATAACCAGAAATAAAGAAATAAAGAAATAAAGAAATAACAAAAAATAACCAGAAATAAAGATTCCTCCATCATCACGTCTTGATACGCAGAATTCAAGCCACAGGATCACAGCAATCCTCATGCGTGGTTTTTGGAGGTTCCTACAGAGTGGCGGACAGAAGGTGGTACTGCTGTGGTACTACAGAAGTGATTTGAAGCATGCACTCTAAGATCAGATAGCCAGAGCTTGAATCCTAGTCCACTCCTTACCACTGTGTGATCTTAGGCACAGTTGGAACTTCAAGAGAAGCATCTATAAATAGCATATGTGGCCACAATCCAAAGGGCAGTCTTCTCTCTTATACCTTGGTTTACATGGGAGTATCTTCTTTTTCCAGCACAACTGTAACCACCTTGAGGTAGAATCTCTCTCACCATACATGGAGAGTCTTCTACACCAGAATGTATATAGTTGGAGCTTCATATACATATATGATAAATAGCTAAATTCTCAGCAGTGGGTTATTCATATGTCTTCTTAATAATTGTACTTTATGGCTCGGTGTCTATGGCTCAAGCGGCTAAGGCACCAGCCACATACTCCTAAGGTGGTGGGTTCGAATCCCCAGCCCGGGCCCGCCAAACAACAATAATGGCTGCAACCAAAAAATGGCTGGGCGTTGTGGCAGGCACCTGTAGTCCCAGCTACGTGGGAGGCTGAGGCAGGAGATTCGTTTAAGCCCAGGAGTTGGAGGTTGCTGTGAGCTGTGATGCCATGGCACTCTACCCAGGGGGATAGCTTGAGGCTCCATCTCAAAAAAAAAAAAAAAATTGTACTTTATGACATGAAAAACAAAAGTGTAAATTTCTCAACAAAAATGTATTTCTTAAGGCTCAGAATGTTTTTAAAGATGGAACAGGGTGGGAGGAAGAATTGTTGGATTTGAATACAGCCCAAACCACTTACTTGCTGTGAAATATCAGGCAATTTCTTTATTTCTCTGTGTGTTAGTTTTCTCATCTATAAAATAAGGACAATAACAGACTAACAGTAGCTATGTACTAAAGTCATTGTGAAGAGTAAACGAATGAATGAATAAAAAGTGCTTACCATTGTCTTTGGTACATAATAGCACTTTATGATTATTATTCAAACAAATTTATAAAATCAGTTTGATTTTATAGAATTGATCTATAAAAGCACTGTGTCTTATTTTTCTTTCCCCAAGCTATTATTAAGTCATACAATAAATGATATCTAAAAAGTGAAAGCAACACAGTAATTTTAAAAAGCAAAAGAAGACATACAATTAGAAAAATGACTGCAGAAGATGGAGAGAAAAGAGAGAAAGAGAAGTGTCAGAACATGATGAGATGCACAAAAGACAGACTCAAAACCTTGCCCATCACTCTCGTCTTGTTACTAGATTTTGAACATGACACTGACCTTGTATTTTGTACTTAGGGGGTGAAGTTGCTGATAAGGACTGAGAATGATTTCAGGTATTGTTATGTAGTCTTCAAATATTCAGCTCCAATTCTGAAAGAACATGAGGCGCTAAGTGGGGCCAAGAGAAAGAAATCTTCTCACTACCTGTTTTGACTTCTGTTTGGAGCTTCAAAGGAAGAAGGCATTCTCAGTGATGATACTTAGCTTTGGCCCAGCCCACCAGAATAAGAAAGCAGACTTGGAATTGAGCGCCACACACAACTATTATATGCAAGCCACTGACATTGTTTAGATGTGCCAATACTCATGTTGGAGTTTAATGGCAGCGGTGTTGAAGGTGGGTAGGAGTGGGAGGTGTTTGGGTGGTGGTGGGGAGCTCTGTCGTGAATAGGTTAAAGCCTGTAGTGAGTGAATTCTTTCTCTTGCAGGAATGGGATGGTTCCCCAAACTTTCCCCTTTCTGCTTGGGTCCTTCCCACTTGTTCATTCCCCGTTGACTTTCTACCATGTAATGGTTCGTTACAAAACTCTTGCCAGAAGCCACCCCATGCTCTTGAACTTCCCAGCCTGCGGAACTGAGACAAATAAACCTTTTTTCTTTAGAAATTACCTAGCCTTAGGTATTCTGTTATAGCAACATGAAACAGAGTAAGACATCCACTTTCTCATCATCTAAGTCCCCAAAGCTGAAAGGAAAGTGCAGTCAAGTACAAACCACGGCTTCCCAAGGAAGAGAATTCTATTCAGCCAAAAGTCAGTTAATCTCATAATGTGTTTTTGTGTGCTAAGTGGTATTTCACTGTCTAAGTTGCCTAAACAGCACACACTGGATTGTCATCAGCCTCCAGAGCTGTAGGAAAAGAAAATGATCGCTTATGTATCTTGGTGGCTTATCGGGGAACATGGAAGAATTAATGTATTTATTCTTTCTTCTGAGATTAAATGTAATTGCTTTAAAAAGATAATCATGCTATTGTTTGAATTGTATGCATTTCTTATGAAGCACTAATACATTTTCCTGTAGTCTGACAAAGTGTATGGTCTCTTATCCTCATTTCCCTGTGGATAAATACTTTGTTAATTAATAAAGTATTATATGAGCACTTAGTGTCTGCATTTAACAGTGCAAGGATTTGATTCAGATTATGTTAATAGATTGTTCACATTATTTCTTGCATTAATTACAACTTCTTTCTGTGGTTTTATCATAAGAGCATTGTCGCTGTGAATACAGGGGGCTTTTTGGATTATATTCTTGTTTGACTGCTGAAGTAAGGCTAGGAAAATATTATTATATTGAGAAATACTCTCTAGGACTTGGATCAAAAGACAAAAACAAAGATTCAATTATTTCAAAATCTTAGTGGCAACACAATTAGTTACAGTCTGCCCTACTTGAATCAAAATCAAGCAATTTGGGAATTTCTCCAGAGCCCACAATATCTTAGGAACAAATTTATGAAACTGGTATTCCATATCATGATATCTTAAGCATAATTATGAAAAAAATTAAAATTTCTCCCAGTTATTGGAAGATGCAGAATTCAAATGAAGCAAATACGTGGCATCAGTATAAATCTAAGACCCCAGGTGTGCAGGAAATCGTACTGTTCCCTCCCTCTAAAACATTGTAATTCTGTCTCAACCTGCTGTGCTGGTGGGAAATTTAATCACAATGGCCCACCCTCCTTGCCCAGTGTTATGCAAGTATTCTGAGGTATTAGGTAACTTCTGGAAATGAGGAAGCCCCTGGGACATCAGCCTTCTGTCCATCATGGTTATCACTGAGGCATTATGGGACATCAGCCTTCTGTCCATCATAGTTGCCACTGAGGCATTATGGGACATCAGCCTTCTGTCCATCATGGTTACCACTGAGGCATTATGGGACATCAGCCTTCTGTCCATCATGGTTACCACTGAGGCATTATGGACCTAATGTTCAGAGTTGCTTAGGTCTGACTATGGTCTGATTGGGCTTGAACAGCTCAACATACTTTGGAAGGCTGGGGATTTCCATATCCTCTCCAAGGACGAGCCTCCCCAGCCATATCTTGAGGAAATCATTCCCTCATCAGTCTACAGGTAGAATATTACTACAAGGAAATTTGCCAGTCTCCACTCTCCCACCTTCCTCTTCCATTTCTTCATTTTTTTTTTTTTATTTCCTAAGAGATATTATTTCCCTTCTTCCTGTCTGTTGCTCTGACAGCCACTTACTCCCTCTCTCTCTATTTGCTCTCAGAGGTAATCTTAGCATTTATCTTTTAAGGCTTTTCCTAGTCAAACAGACAACTTTCAGGGACTGAAGATTTCTACCAGGTCAAAACATTGCAGAGGTTTATCTGCAAAAATGCCAGCAATGTCCTTAGGACACAAGTGAGGGAAATGACTGACTAGGAAAACATACATAAATTATCTTGGTAACAAATCCTGGAACATGAACTATTTTCCAAAGGCATGCAATTTTATTTTAAAAACTTTAAATTTTTCATAACAATTGATGAAAAATGTTCATAACAATGAAATTAGTATTTTTTCATAATAATTTATGAAATACAATTCTGTTGTTATTATTTCATGTAAAATGAGAAATGATTTTTAAAAAAGAAATTTAACTAGTTTGAGTTCAGAATTTATTAAGGCCCATAAAGGCCTAAATTGCATGGCCTAGGTGACAATGTGATAAAATATTAACAGTTGATGTTTTTATCTCATTATATTTGTTTAAAATGATTAGGTTATTTTCATTTTATTTCTTAACTATTCCCATGAAAGGTTAACTTCTGGAATTAAGAAGTATATTTTCTGTCTTCGCTTTGTATAATCACCCTGTTGTCATTCTTGCCTTTCATCCAGACATACTTGGCTGCAGGTATCTTGCAGTTATAACGGGCAGTTTCTCTCCCTCATGATCACTTCTTGACCTTGTGTCTAGACTTGTCTTCAGATACAGCAAATAAAAATATAAGATAATAGTTAACTTCGAATTTCAGATAAACAGTAGAGAAAGTTTTAGTATAAGCATGTCCCAAATATTGCCTGGGACATACCTCTATAGGAAAAAACCATCTTCATTGTTTATCTGAATTTCACAGTTAACTAGACATTCTGTATTTTATTTGGCAATCCTACTCATATCTTTAGGTTACTCTCTCCTTTTTTACCCCTAACCTCTTCCACTTCTTATCACAGAAAATTGTTTCATGTTACTCATCGATAGGTATAAATTTCAGATAAGCAAGATGAATGAGTTCTAGAGATCAGCCGTACCACAATGTACCCACGGTCAGCCACAAGGTATTGTACACTTTAAAAAGTTAAGAGGGTAGATCTCATGTTCAGTGCTCTTACCGTAATAAAATAAAATGTAAAAAAGCAAAGCTACCATAGGAAATCAGAAAGAATCTTCAAAGAAGAGATACTTCGGTTGAGTACCCCCAAATCTCTGATGAATTCTTTAACCTGTGCTCCTGTGCCCCAAGTTGCTTTAGAAACAGGAAACTGGCCTCAAAAGGTTTAATCTAACAGCCTCGTGATGCCGCACTGACCGTGGAAATAGAGTCAAGAGAAGGAGTTCGAGTGGAAGTTAGGAGACAGTTTGTGCCACGTAAGAAAAAAACCTTGAACGGTTTATAAAATCAGGCATTCTGAATTCATAAAATAAAATGAAAAAAATTTCACACTACAGCTGAAAAGATGGGTTTTGTTTTTTTTTTTTAACTAGATAGCACTAGAGTTAGGAAAGTAAGCTTCCTGAATGGTTCTCTTTAGAAATCATCCATTTGGAATATGAAGACCTTTGTTGTAAAGAAAGGCTTGGCTGGGAAAGCGAAAAATCATTAAAGTTGGCAGCTGTGCTTTGTCAACCATTTAGTATGGTTGAAGCAAAGGTAAAGAAGCGAGGATTTGTCCTATAGGAAAACAGTTCTAAACTCATAGACCAGACTTACCAGTAAGAGTGCAAGGACGAGAAAAGCAGAGGCTTTTATTTCCAAGCAAAATGAGAAACGTGTAGGATATGATCCTCCTGGTTCAACAAAGTCTCCAAGATGCTTTCAAGTTGAACGTGTTTTAAGCATTGCAAGGGTATCTCATAAATGGTTTTTCTTAAGCTTATTAAATCAAATCTGAATCTGGCAAAGTAACAGCACGAGCCAGGGAAAAGCCAGTAGATGATGCATTAATGCGGCCTTGAAAATAATTTTCTTTTTTTTTTTTTTTTTTTTTTTTTTTTTTTTAGACAGTGCCGCAAGCTGTCCCCCTGGGTAGAGTGCTATGGCATTACAGCTCACAGCAACCTCCAACTCCTGGGCTCAAGCGAGTCTCCTGCCTCCGCCTCCCAAGTAGCTGGGACCACAGGCGCCCGCCACAACGCCCGGCTATTTTTTGGTTGCAGCC
>CAUYQS010010288.1:0-11912 GCA_963574585.1 Otolemur crassicaudatus
CTCCCCACCTGCAGTCCTGCAATGAGATTCCAGCAGCTAATTAACACACAAACAAAATTCAGAATTGGTTCGTGGCCATACCCCTGATCTTACTCTTCAACTAAATGATGTAGAGCTGACTCCCTGATGACTGACTGATCAGAAGCTGGCTTATTGTTCTCACAAGGGAAGACATAATAATTGTAGAAACAAGTGTTTTATCAACAGATGAGATTGATTATTATACTTCATTTTATCTTAATTTCTAACCTGTTTCAAATGAACTCACTTGGTTTTTACTTTATAACTAAATAAATTGGTATGGTTCTATTAGTGACAAATGGTACAGGTTTTTTAGTGTGGCAATGAGGTAATAATATTTTCTTTTAAAATAAGTGTATCCAGGGCCAGGTAAGGTGCTTATAATGCTAGCATTCTGGTAGGCTTCTGGTAGGCTGAGAAGGGTAGATTGCTTGAGCTCAGGAGTCTGAAGTCAACCTCCACATGAATGAGACCCCATCTCTACCCAAAATGGAAGGCTAGCTGGACTTTGTGTTGGGTGACCATCATTATAGCTATTAGGGAGGCCGAGGCAGGTGGATGGCTTCTGCCCCAGAGTGTGAGGTTGCTGTGTGCTTTTAGGCCACGGCCCTCTACCCAGGGCAACTAAGCATGACTCTGTCTCAAGAAAAATATATAGAAACAAAAAATCAAAGAATTGTGTCCAGAGTTTGACAAACATCAGCCTGGCAGATGAGGGCCAAACTCTGTGATGCAGCCTGTGCCCACAATGAGGCTCCCTCACAGTGATTTCTCAAACCCTTTCCAGCCATCTGGGTTTCCCTCCCCCTCCAATCACAGCACCTCTCACATTCTGCTTCCCTGTCCAGGACTCACCCTCCTGTGGGATTGCCCCTCATTCTTCAACATCCAGCTCAAAGGTCATCTCCTCGGTGAGGTTCGCCCCTCTCTGCCTCCCCCACTGCCTTGTGCCCACCAGCCTGCCCAGTCCTCCTCCTTCCCCAGACAGGGATGTTTCATGTCCTCTTCACCTTCCCTCCCCAGCATGTGCTCAGGCACAAAGTAGGTGCTTCACAAGTGCAATCTGACATCATGAATATAAACCCGCTGGTTCTAAGTGGGAATTCACCACCAGTGACACACTCACCTTGAAATGTTTCCAGGGAGATTGATGGGCATAACAAATTGTCATCACGCAGAACCCAACCTCATCCTGGCAACAACAACAACAAAAATCCTTTGTTTTTTCTGCTCAGAAAAATAAAAACCCAAACAAGAGAAAGATTTGTATTTGGGTGATGATATTCTGGGGCTGGGCACACATGGAGGAGCAGGCCGCCTCACACCATGTTAGTACAGGTGTGTGTGGCACAGCCCATACTCACTCCCTGTCCCACGGTAACCTCGCTTCTCCACGACTATCTTCAGAAATTCTCTAAGGAACTGAAATATCACACACAGGGAAATCCCTGAGAGCACGGTTTGTAATAGGGCAAAACTGGCATCTGCTCCAATGTTTATAAATGAGGGATGGGATGAGTAATTACCCTCCTCCCCTTACTGTCCAGTACTGAGCAGCCGCTCACCGAGATGGTTTACAGGGAGCTGTGCTTACCCTGGGGGTTGGTGCTCCTGGGACCTCCACCTGATGGAATACCAGGAAAGCCTGGAGTGAAATTCTGGAACACATGTGATTGCCAAGGCCAAGATTAGTCAGTATCTTTTGAGGATTTTCTTATAACCATGAGTTACTTTTGTGATTAAAATATACCATGTAAATACATATGTAAATGAAACTAGTTCAATGTCCCTTCACGAAAAGGGCCACTACACCTCAATAAATTATGTTGTAAAAGCCCGTAGATGTCACTTTGAGCAAATGCTCTGTTTCATGATAGTAGCTGCTACAAAATGCTGGTCCCTTGTCACCAAGTAGCTGGAAACAGGCACCTTATCAGGTCCTGGTGCAATGCTGACTCCCAGGAAGAGTCCCCATAGAGCAGCCTGTGCTGGAGCCAGGTGGTCCAGTCAGGAGAGTAGAGGCCTCAACACACACAGGTCAGGGCAGGGACAGTGACAAGGGTGGGGAGTGTTAGGGCTAGAGCAAAGGGATGCTCTCAGCTTCAAGGGAGACCTTGAGGTCCCGCTGTTATTCTGGGCCATGAATTGACTTGTATTAGCTGCCTAGACTTAACAACATGACAAAACAAGTTTACCTTTTACAAAACTTTCAAGCACCTATGAAGGAGTTTGGAAAAAAAAAAATCTTAAGTGTGCCCAAGTGTTTGGCTCTACCTATTAAACTACAGGAGCTACATGGCCAAGAGGAATGTGTTAAGTGACGCCAGGAAGTGGCAGTCAGCACAATTCAGAGTATGAGGACTCTACAGGACAGAGGGTTTCTCCAGCAGATAAATTGCAGGGAGATCAACAGAGAGAGATGGAGGGGAAACCTATAAACACAGAGAAGCTTAAGAGTCATAACCAACTGCAGTGCAAAGAACTTACTTGGGTCTCTGGTCAAAGAACCTGGCTGTACAACAAAGATGTGAATACTGACCATTTGTGGTGTGAAGGAATTATTAATTATTAGATATAGTAATGACACTGAGGATTTTTTTAAGCCCTGGGACATACAGGCTGCTATATTTTCTGGGATTTATTTCAAAAAAGAGGCCAATAGGTGTGGCTTTGAACAAAACCAGGCTGGCCCTGAGTTTGGTCATTGTTGAAGCAGGGTGATGATTACAGAGTGTATAGTTACACCATGTTCATACTTTTTTGTGTTTGAATCCTTCTAAAATGAATAATTGGCCCTCAGTGTTAAGGTGTGAGGAATAAATGATACACTTGCCAAAGCAAATACTTGAGCAAACTTGCTCAAAGCCAACTGGATCCAGATGAGAACCATCCCAGTCATTAAATTTATGAGTCAGACAAACAAAGTCCATTCCACAGTTGTGTTAGATTTTGGGGTCACATTACCTAATCTCACTAAATCTCTTCTTCCTCATCAGTAAAATGAGCATGAGATTTGTGAATTTATTAACAATATAAAGCAGAGTATCACTCAGTCGCCCTGGGTAGTGTGCTATGGAGTCATATTCCACAGCAATCTCATACACTTGGGCTCAAGTGATCCTCTTACCTAGGCCTCCCGAGTACCTGGGATTACAGGCACCCACCTTCCTGCTAGCTTTTTTCAGAGACCAGGTCTCATTCTGGCTCAGGCTGGTCTTGAACACCTGAACTCAAGCAATCTACTCCCTTCGGCCTCCCTGAGTGCTAGGCCTCTCAGTTGAGCCACAGAGCCAGGCCTATGAGACTAGTTCAAAAGCAAATGAAAATTGAGAGCAGTCCCAAAGAGACCCTGAGCAAACAAAACCAGTTAGTCCTCAGAAGTGACCTTCCCCTGGCTTGATTTGCAAACAGAAGGAAAACGTGACTTCAGATATTTTTTGCAGAAGTCTGTATTAATGAAAAACAGAATGTAAGCTCAACTAACCAGAAGGAACCAACAAACTTACCTAACTGGGGACTAACAGCCACACAGGTCAATTAAGGCAACTTTGTAACCAATGAAATATTTTCTTTCCATTGCTGATGCATTCACTCTGCAATTGCCTGTCCCTGATGCTACTTCATTGGAGCCCCTCAACCACTTCTGTTTTGGAGCTGCCCTACTCATAAATTACTGTTTGCTCAAACTATTTAAAAAAATTGGATTATGCCTCAGTTTATGGATTTTTCTTTGTTGTGCTCTTTTTCTGTTTTGCTTGTTTGTTTGTTTTTTCTAGAGACAGGGTCTTGCTCTGTCACCCAGGTCAGAGTATCCTGGCCCAGTCATAGCTCACTGTAACCTTCAACACCTGAGCTCATGCCTTCCTCCCATCTCAGCCTTTCAAATTGCTACAGCTATAGTTCTATAGAGATGTCAGAGAACTATAGAGATGCAAACACACTGTGTTTCCCGGTCTGGGGCCAAACTCCGGGGAGTCTTCCCACCTTCGCTTCTCAACACACTATGTATTAGAGACATGAGCTCCCATACTGAGCCTCCATTTTCCTTTTCAACACTAAATGACAGAGGACTATAAAACTGTTTGAAACCCATGAAATGCAACCCAAGTGTTGGTAGATCTCTCTCTATATGATGACACTGGGCCATTTCTTCATACACACATTCCACAAAATGTTAGGCAGCACCTAACTACTAGTCAGCATCAGGTGCTGTCAGGCACTGCAAATACAAAGGTGAGCAGGACATTGGCTCTACTTTGTCCAATTCAGTGTTTGTCAAACTGGGATACATGTTTAAAAAAAAACCACTTGGGCCTTGATGGCAGCACAGACTAAAACACAGAATTTCTGGGCATGAGTCCTAGGCAATGTGATGTTTAAATAAATTCTCATAGGCTGGGTGTTGTGGCTCATGCCTGTAATCCTAGCACTCTGGGAGGCCAAGGCAGGTAGAGTCCCTGAACTTATGAGTTCAAGACCAGCCCCAGCCAGAGAAAGACATCGACTCTTTAAAAAAGGGCATTGTGATGGGCACCTATAGTCCCAGCTACTTGGGATGTTGAGGCAAGAGAATTGCTTGAGCCCAGGAGTCCGAGGGTGCTCAGACCTGTGACCCCATGGCACTCCTCTGGGGGATGATAAAGTGAGACTCCATCTTAAATAAATAAATATATAGATAAAAATCTTCACAGGTGACTGACTCTACATTCTAGTTAGGCTGGAGAACTGTTTGTCAGAGTGATCTTTGTTCAATGAACCTTTCTGAGATAGCCATCAAGAAGACTAGGTCTTGGTTTATGACATACCTGAGCAAGTTTAATCAGCAGAAGTACCTTCTAGGTGTTTCCTCCCTGGAAGAACAGAGCTGGTCAACACCCTGTGTGGCCATTGGCCCCACCTGACCTGTTAGTTGCTGACACAAGGGTCTATAACTTTTCAGATATACCAGGTGGAATGTTCTGTTGGGTTTTTCTTCCTCACAGGGGAGTTACCCTGTCGCGACCGGTCGGGCCCCTCTGGCCCTGGTCTCAGTTACCACAGGAAGAAACCAGGCGAGAGGTGGATTAGAAGTACAAGCTTGTGGGAGACGGGCTAGCCCTTACTTGCAGGGGAGCCCAAGCAGTCTCCTCACTGGTCTTTTATTGAAACAGAACAATACAGGTGAGGGGAGTAATTAACAATGACTATGTGCTGAAGGTGGGCTTTTACTCCATTAGGAACTCCTGTAGACGAGTTGCTCAAGAGTCCACCCTTCAGCTGTGAATTATCTTGCTCAGAGGTTGTCTGACTCTTGCGTCCTCTACATTACCCTTTCTAATCAAACTAGCTTCTGGGTTTTGTAAATTTCAAAGTTTCAGATATGGGCTTAGGAAACCAGCCAGGTTTCCAGACATGCTTTTCAAGTCTTCCCTTCCTGAGTTGGCACCAAATTCATGTTGAGCTCTGAGACCTTGGGGTTTGAGACAGACAAGCAGGTCGCCTGCTATACCACCCCATCCAGCACAAACATCCTCTTTGACCTCCCTGTTTTCCATGGAGTGATCTGAAAACTAAGGATGGAAATAAATTGATATGCCTAAGCAAGGAAAGAAAATCTGGACCAGGAGGGTAAAGATTCCAGAGAGACAAAAGAAAAATAATTAATGCTAGGAGAACAACTCTCAGGGTTCCCAAAGTCTTTAACAGAAGCATGAATTGTGTAAAACTAGAGAAATACAGACTATGAGCCGGGCATCTTATCTTCCTCCCTCCCTCTACTTTCTCAAGCATCTTCCTTCCTCAATGCACATTCTCACATGCAAGACACCTGGACAGGTCCAGAGGAATCACTGGTCCCAGGTGACAGCTCAGGTGCACCCCCAGGTGTGCCACCTTGCCCACGTCTCTCCCCATCTGTGCTGGGAGTTTATGATGGGACCTGTGTCAGGTCACTGGGAGGATCAGATGTGATGAGGTGTGAAGAATGCTGAGCCCACTCTCCACACTCGGAGTTGTGATCAGATCTACAGGACCACAAGCCCCTGAAAGTGCCTCCACCTTTATGTGCACAGCAATCACCTGGACATCTGGTTTCACAGTACACTCGGGGCTCAGGGTCTCAGCTTGGGAAGGTAAAATGTTGTGGAGATGGATTGACTAAGGTTGCACAATGATGTGAGTGTACTTAATGCCAAGGAACTACGCACTTCAGAGTGGGTAAATGGTAAACTTTGCATTAGGTATATTTTACTACAAAATCATTGTTTAGGCACGTTCATTAGCTTTGCTAACAAACTCCTAGGTAAGGTGATGACCTAGGTTACATGGGTCTCTAGCATGGGCTTCTAGGCAGTGTACAAGAAGGTCTCACTGATTATAGGTGACTACAGCATTGTTCTGTCCCTGGTTCTGGGCTTCCCACAGTGACAGCATGTATTACTGTGTCTGCACCAAATGCTCTTCATTGTCACCTGCAGACAACACCACGCTATTGGCAAGTAGCTAATCACACTACATGTGGGCTGTGCACAGAGGACGTCACGTGCATGCCCCTCCCGTCTCCCTGTTTCCACTGCTTTTTCTAAGACTGAGTCTCCCAAGCAAATGCTCCAGTAACATCATGGTGCTGTCCAGGGAGGCCCTCCACCCTAAACTGGCCGCATTCACTTTGCCTGTGGATTCTCACCCTCCTTCCAATCTGAAGCGGGGAGGCGACTCCTACTTTGAAGGTTTCCCTGTGTTTCACCATTGGGACTGACAGGGCACCTGGACGACTGTGCACTCATAACACTGGTGGGGACAGACGGCACTGTTGGAACTCCAGCCATCAGTGTTCATTCCTCGCTGATACTGACTGGCAACTGGAAACAGCTGGGAGCCCCAAAAAGCCACCTGTGTGAGCTGCACAGCCCACAGCCCCAGAGAACAGCAGTCCTCACAAGGAGTCCTCCCTAATCTCCCAGCAAGAGATTGTTGTTCCCAAGACAGCTACACACAGGCCCCGAATTAGCGCTAACAGCTGCCTCCTATTCGGGAGCTCATGGACGTTGGGTTGGGCCTCTCTCCTTATTAACCTGTTTCCTCAGAGACATGTGTCCATTTCCTGAGCTTTTAAGAGAAAGCACAATGTCCTGGGGCCATCCTGACTTCCACTCAGAAAAGCAGGATGGGCTGTTGGTCCTGCCATTCTGAGAGGGAAGCACATTGTGTGACCCACCTGCTAGTTTCTGGCCTGCACGGAATAGGATGGCCCAGCAAGCGGCAGCACCAGGTGCTCAGGGTGTCAGCTCAGGGACAGGAAGACTTGGGACAAGGTCTCCAGGCTCCAAGTCCCTTAGACCTGTGGTTCTTCACATTAAAACCATCTCAGGAAGTATTTTTAAAATAATTGAGGGCTCAGCACCTGTGGTTCAAGTGGCTAAGGCACCAGCCACATACACCTGAGCTGGCGGGTTCAAATCCAGGCCAGGCCCACCAAATAACAATGACGGCTGCAACCAAAACATAGCTGGGCATTGTGGCAGGTGCCTGTAGTCCCAGCTACTTGGGAGACGGAGGCAGGAGAATCACTTGAGGCCAGCAGTTGGAGGTTGCTATGAGCTGTGATGCCACAGCACTCTACCCAGAGTGACAGCTTGAGGCTCTGTATCAAAAAAAAAAAAAAAAAAAAAAAAAACCACTGAGGCCCGGGCCTCACACTAGATCACTGAATCAGAGGGTCTCAGGATGGAAGCTAGCGTCAACAGCAGGTTTCAACGGTAAGGCTCACATAAGGACACAGCGAGAACCTCTAACTCAGAGGACTTCGCCCTTAATCAGAGCAAGGGTGATGGAACTACAGGTGCAGGGAAAGCGGCTGCAGCTAAAATCCTCACGGAACATCAGGACTCCCAGGTTTTCATTAGGAAATGGAAACAATGGGGGCTGAGCTCAGCTGCAGCTTCAGGGACTAGAACTGCCGGCCTGGTCACTCCCAAACTGAGGGAGGCCTGAGGAATGCTGAGCCCTCTGTCCACACACCAAGCTGTGATCAGATCTGCAAGACCACAAGCCCCCTGCTGGCGCCTCCAGCTTTCCTGTGCACAGCAATGCAAACTGAGGATGATTTGCTGCTGTGTAACAGCACAGACCCACAGCGCCCTGAGGACCCCGTGCCTGTTCACTCCCAAACTGAGGATACTTTCCTCTTGTGTAACAGCACAGAGACCCACAGCGCCCTGAGGAACCTGTGATGCGGATTTTTCCCGGAGAGGACCTGGAGGGGAAGGGGGTTTGGTCTGCAGTGCCTCCCTCTCCGGCAAGCTCACCGAATACTGGCTGGAGGCACTGAATTTTCACATAAAGAGGATGTTAACTACATAGAGAATTTTCAAAGTTACTGTCTACATAAGTCATGACTTTAGATTCAACTATTTCATAAAATACATAGAAAACATAACAGAATTTGACAAAGAGTTAACACATTTAAGGTGTTAGAGATTAATGATTAGAGATTACAACGTGATTTCTGGAATTCCTCCTCACATTGCCTCACATACACACAAATACTCACACACTTCACCCCCAATTAAGAAAACTGTTAGAAAACTGAGATGCCTAAAGATGAAGTTTTATCCACATGACTTATAGTCCTAATTCTCATCATGGTACTTTTATAGCCATGTTCTAAGCACAGTTCTCTATACCTGAAGAAAGATCAGCTTTGTGAAAAATACTGAATTAGTCCCAGCTAACCAGGAGGCTGAGGCAGGACAATCAGTTGACGCCAGGAGTTCAAGGCTATTATCACACCTGTGAACAGCCACTGCCTTGGAGCCTGGGCAACAGAGCAAGACCCCAGCTCCAGGAAGAAAAACATTCTGAGTGGGAGTCCCCAGGAGGAGGCCCCTTAACTTGTAGATGGCATGATCCTTCCCTATGGCTGCTATTACAAATACCACAAACTTTGTAGCTTAAAACAACACAAATTTATCTTGCAGAGTTAGAGGTTTGAAGTCCAGCACAGGCCTCATGAGCCAAAACCAGGCAGCCGGCAGCCCTGCCTTCCTCTCTGGGGTCTGGGAGAGAATTCCATTCCTGCCTTTCCCGGCTTGTGGGCTGCCCACGTGCCCTGACGTGTGGTCACTTCTTCCATCATCAGGCCAGCAAAGGATACTGGGCATCTTCACATATCACCAAGTCTGACCTCTTCTGCCCTCTTTCCACTGCTAAGGCCCCTGTGATTCCAGAAGCCACCTACATAACCCAGGAAAGACCTCATCATCTAAAAGCCCCCAGTTAATTACATCTACAAAGTCCCATTTCCCACAGAAGGTGGTGTTCACAGGGTCCAAGGATTAAAACCTGGACATCTTCGGGGAGGGCTGTTATTCTGTCCCCCTCTCATGGCTAAACCTCCCCAGATAAACCTGAGGTCCTGTCCACGGCCTATTTGGGAACGGCTGGTGGATGTCAAAGGCTCAGCTCATTTCCTCTCTCAGTCCCAGGCAGCTTTCCTTGTAATGAAGTTCCTGCAGCTGCCCCCACATTTCTTGTCCCTCCTACCTCAACCCTACACTTCAGTGGGTAAGGACGTGTCAGATGGTTTGAGGGGAGAGGGTGAGGGAAAGTTTCACTGTTACCCAGGGTAGAGTGCTATGGCCTCAGCCTAGTTCCCAGAAACCCCAAACTCTGAGGCTCAAGCCATCCTCCTGCCTTAACCTCCCAAGCAGCTGGGACTTCAGGCACCACCATAAATCCGGGCTAAAATTTTTTTTTTTAGTAGAGGTGGGCTCTCGCTCTTGCTCAGGCTAGTTATAAACTCCTGAGATCAAGAGATCTGCATACCTTGGCTTCCATGAATATGAGGAGTAAGGGCCGGAGGCACCATGCTCAGCAAACATGATTTTCATTTATTATCTCATTGGTATTTGTTGAGTAACTCTATTATTAACTTTGCTCATTTTTCATGGAATTGGAACATTTTACCAAATTGCTCAATTTGATTATAAACCCTTAGGGATCATCAAACACCTCCTTTGATATTATTTAGCTGGGGCATAGTTAAAACAAAAGTATATTCCCTATAGTCTCAGTCAGAAAACATGTTTAAGAACATAAAGAAGTTAAACTACCAATGTTACAAATATTTCTTTTAGAGATGGGGCCTCACTGTTTTATCCAGTCTGTTCTTAAACTCCTGGCCTCGAGTGATCCTCCCACCTAAGCCTCCCAAGTACGGAGATTACAGACCAGCCACCATGCCCTGCCAAACCAGCAATTAGCTAAAACATGTTTCCACTTGGGCCTTAACTGGAGGGACTAAGTCTTGTTACCTCAAGGAAAGGGGCAGATTTCTCAGAAGACCCAGGTAAAGCAGGGACAGAGCCAGGGTCCAGAGCATGACATGGGGTCGTTTGGTGTCACTCCCCTTGGAACTAGGGAGAAGCAGGATAGTGTGAGATCCACAGTTACTGTTGAAAGAGTAGCAATAGAATGTTCTATATCACTATTCTTTTTTGTTTTTTGAGACAGGAGCCTCCAGCTGTCCCCCTGGGTAGAGTGCTGTGGCATCACAGCTCACAGCAACCTCCAACTCCTGGGCTCAAGCAAGTGTCCTGCCTCAGCCTCCTGAGCAGCTGGGACCACAGGCACCTGCCACAACACCCGGCTATTTTTTGGTTGCAGCCGTCATTGTTGTTTGGCGGGCCGGCCTGGATTTGAACCCGCCACCTTGGGTGTACGTGGCTGGCACCTTAGCCACTTGAGCAACAGGCGCCGAGCCCTAGATCTTTATTCTAAAGCAATGTCCATAACATTACTCAGCAAATTATCCTCACTTTTGAGAGAAATACAGCTCTTAAAGTCCACTCAGCTCATTGACAACTACTCATGTATAATTCAATATTTCTTTGTATAGGTAACATGCAATTCAAATAATGCATTAAATGGCTTTTTAAAGTGTATATTCTTCCATGCATAAACTATTGTTACCATGCTTCTAGAATTGTTTACACATTAGCATATTGGTGTATATCATTTTTGAAGAACTTGTGAAGTCATATAATACAGTCCCTGCTTTTTTCAACCAATAATATACCTTGGTCATTTCTTTCATATTCTTACACACAAATCTACCTTGCTCTTTCTTTTTTTTTTTTTTTTTTTTTTTTGTCGAGACAGAGTCCCACCCTGTGCCCCTGAGCAGAGAGCAGTGGCTTGGTAGTTCACTGCAACCTCAGACTCCTGGCTTGTGGGCATCCCACTACTTCAGCCTCTGGAAGCCACTGGGATTACAGGCGCTCGTTGCGGCACCCGGCTGGGTTTTTCCATTCTTTTCATGAGTCGGGGTCTCACTTTCGCTCAGGGAAGTCTCGAACTCCTGAGCTCCAGCGATTCTCCCTCCTCAGCCTCCCACAGTGCTGGGGTTACAGGCGTGAGCCACTGCGCCAGGCTACCTTGCTCTTTCTAATCGTTCTCTCAGTACCTCTCTTTATCCAGGTGACCATAATTACTTGACTAGGTCCCACCTGCTGGACACTTAGAGAACATTTCTCACCATTCGGAGCAACACTGCTCTAGACACTCTATGCATCTGTCTTTCCTGTTGCGCACTCGCATGGCCAAGGCACATTCCTAGACATGGAATTTCAGGCCAACACTGTGTATTCTCCACGGTGCCAAACTGGATTCTGCCTATATTTCCTCTTCTGTGAACTGCTTACTCATGTTCTTGGTCTACTTTCTACTGCGATCAACCCTTTATTAACTCATTTTAAGGTCTCTATATGAAGAAAATCAGTCCTCTGATAGGTGAACTGAGATCCCCTCCTTCTGATCTTTTCCTTCTCACTTTGTTTACTGTTGAACTTACCTCTTCTCTAGATAGACGTGAAAACCACTGTCTTGAGGTTTCTGCTTCCATGTTCTGGCTT
>CAUYQS010010290.1:0-11820 GCA_963574585.1 Otolemur crassicaudatus
CTCCTGGGCTCAAGCAAGTCTCCTGCCTCAGCCTCCCAAGTAGCTGGGACTACAGGCGCACAACATGTATTTTTGATAGACAGTTTTATGAATAATGGGTTCCATTGGATCTTATAGTTTTCTATCTTCAAAGCAGTTAGATTTACCTGTGTGTGTATTTCAGGTACCTTTAAATCCACTTGCAAAAGCTAGAGGATTCCCATAGCTGAGGAATGCCACCTGGGCAATAAGAAATTATTCTTGTGGGAAAAGTATAACAGCTACTTGAAGATAATGATTCTATTCTCTTTTTTCCCAGCTCGGATGGCACCTCTTCTAGGCCATCTACTATATTCCTGTTAATAGCCATAATATCCATGCTGTCTTTTTTTCAGAGAAATTTTGGGAAGCCTCTTGTGCTAAGTCTTGAGGAAACAAACAAACTGAAATAACTAATTAGGTTAAGCTACAAGAGATACATATCAAGAACAAATTAATATTCCTTCAAGTTTATTCTCCCCAAAATGAGAATATTGGATTTTAAGAATATTGTATTTTTCACAGCCAAATTCAATGCACTGGGAGAGAGGCACATGATAAAACTGCATATGAGAGATGAATGCCAATTACCACTCAAAGGACCAAACACAAATATTCTGAAGGAGTATAATATACAATCAGGAAACTAGAACGAAATTGTGTTTTCATTGTAGAGAGACAATTTAAATCTTGCTACATTTACACATGTTTATGGAAAAACATGTAACTGAGCGACTGTCAGTGCAGATGGATTTGTCTATAAATGGATAAATTTTGGAAGGATTTTAATGATCCATTCCACTTTCTTTTTAATGAGAGGCATCAACGTGTTTACCTCAACAATATAATGAATTCAGAGAATCTTGAACTTAAATCCTTATTTTGGTCTCTTGTGCGTATGTGTACAATTACATCCTTTATAAATCTACGTGGAAAAGATATATTTTCTTACCAGTATTTTTTGCATGAGAAAGTTAGAATAAATAAAAAGTGCTAAATATCATGCAAATGAATTATTAACTTTGTATCTGTGTGCTGCTCATAGCACTTCAGGATATTAAAATACAAAGTGTGGAGAACCCTGCAGGTTAGTGTTGAGAGCTTTCAGAAGACATGTTGGGTATGTATAAAAGTTCAAAATTTCTTTCTTTTTTAAAATTAAATAATAGTAGTGTACATTAATACTATCATGGTAATAGTAGTGTACATAGCAGTGTACATTAATACTATCATGGGGTACAGTGTACTGTTTCTAAATAGAATTTAAAATACTTTCATCCAACTGGTTAACACGACCTTCATGTCTTTTTCTTATTGTGTTAAAACATTTATATGCTACATTTAGAGAGATTCACATGTACCCTTATAGAATGAACCATAGGCGTGATCCCGCCAATCACCCTCTCTTCCACCCACCCTTCCCCCTCTCTTCTTCTCCCTCTGCCCCCTCCCCATATTCCTGGGCTAAAATTGGGTTATAGCTTTCCTAACTTCAAAATTTCAGATCCACTTTTCTATATGAAAAGCCATAGAATGAATCAGGTCATCATATTGATCAACAATGTCAACTGTTTAAAGATTTGGGGCACCTAGATCTAGAAAGTGCAGGTAAATTTGTACAAAAGTTCCAGATGTCTTACATTTCAACAATCTGGATTTGTGATCTATAATGATGTTTGCTAAAGTACTAAATAGCTATATGTATTAATTGAATACTTCCATCAGGATATACAGAGATAGTTCTAATAGGCAGGATAAACACATTTTATTAGAGACAACAGCGGAACTGAGTGAAGAAGCTTTAGGGCTACAAAACAGATGACGTTTTCTGAGTCTCAGGTGCATGACTTCTGGGTTTTTTTTTAAAGTCTACTACAGTCATTTGGTTTTACGGGGTATTTTATTTCTATAGCTATGTGTGAATAGGGGAGGGTTTTAACAATGCCAAGTCATTTACTGTAGAGTGAAAATATTGCGATGGGTAATTGGCTAAAAATTCATATTGATATCTGAGTAATGAGTTTAAAGGGACTTCGTGTTGGAGAGAAAGTAAAAACTAAGGCTTGTTTCCAGAGCCTGTGGGCATGGAAGCATCCCTGTTTGACCCACATCTGTATCATAGTTAGTTACTATCAAATGCATCTTTAGGGAGTGTGAAACGAACGATCTTTATCTTCATCCCAAGATAGAAGAAATGAATAGGTTATTTTCAACTTTCTCTTAGCTTCTGACACTTTTATAGAGGCTGAAAACTGAAAATATATCTCAAATTACAATTCCATCATAGAGAGATAATAAAGCAAAAGAAATTGTCAAAGCATTCAAAGTTCTTAGCCGAGTTCTCTGGAAAGGAAAGAATGGCAGTGGTTAGAAGCACATTCTCTGTCCCCTGAATGTCATGGTTACTCTGGTAACAGAAAATGTGGAAGGTATCAATGCAAAAGACTTTTGTATGAGACCTGAATCCCCAACTTATTTCCGACAGCTGGACAGTCTTAAATATATGGCTCCAATTTCTCTACGCTTTGCTCTCGTTCATGGGCAAACACAATTTTTTCCTTTGTTTTCTCATTTACCATGTGGACATTGATTGTCTGAATTATTATTTTCATCAGTGGCCTCACATGGCATAGTATTTATAAGTCAGCCAGCCATGAACTGAGCAGATCCATCACTTAAGAAATTACAGAATGACTCAAATTGATGATCCAGTTGAATTTGCCAAGCGTCTTCATTGATCTCATCTGACCATGAATCAATTTACTGCCAATTCTACTACAAGTTAGAAGTTGATTTTTTTTTCAAAGAGATTTGGTGTTCAACAAACCATCCTAATGACTTGAAGAGAGTCTTCCTAGAGATATTGGTACTTAAATATAGGTTTTGAAAATTTGCATGATGTTTTATTTTAGTGTCATTCGATTTAGGAAAGTAATGTCACAATCAAGCCTGTTCTTTAGCAGGTCAAATTAGGAAATGTGGCATACTAACACAAATACACAATGGTGGCCACTGTATTTACTCATCAGTGTAAAAGGGAAATATTCCATTTTTAGGATTTTGTGTGAAAATATTAACATTACAATCAGTAAGTAATCTGTAGACTCATAAATAAAGGCCTTTAAAATTTTGGAACTGATTTTATAATGATAACAATGAGTTCTATAGAAATCTCCATTGTAGCAGGGGTTTAGTTTTTACATCTAAATTACATTTTTGTCTACATTCTGAATTTCTTGTTGATTCCATCCAGGATGGATTTCCATTTCAGTTGACCACTATAAACATGTTTTGTTTACCCTTAGCAGTTTGAAGTAAAAAACTAAGGATTCTGTTTACCTTATAATCCAACTTGTGCACATGGTACCTTCAAATCACCTGGTCCTAATGACATCAATCATGTCAACCAAGAATAGATTAGTTTCCTCTTCGAGATGTACAGATCACCACAAGCTTGTAGCTTGCTTGTTTATAACTCTTGTTTATAACCCTTCCCTGGGCTGAAATCAAGGTGTCAGTGGAGCTGCGTTTCCTTGGAGGCTCTTAGGGGTGACCGACTTTTCCACCTTTAGGAGGATGCCTGGATCTCTAGCCTCACTTTGTCACCTCAGTAGCTGTGAGGCTCCAGTCTCTGCCCCCAGTGTCACGTTTCCTTCTCCAGCCCTCACGCTCCAGCTCCGCTTTTATAGGGGCCGCTGCCATTATGGTCCACCCACCCAGAGTACTAATCCCCTCTAGTGATTACTTTACCATTAAACTAATCACATCTGCATACTCCTTATTACCACGTAGGGTAAATTATCCACAAGTTCAGGCAGTTAGAATACAGACATATTTGGAGGGCTCATTATTCTAACAGGTACCTAGAAAGGGTTCCAATTTATTTTAATTAATTGAATCAAAAGTTTTAAATTGTATGCATGTGTTTCCTATTTATAAAGGAGCCTTATGATGTGCAGTTTGAATATTTGGAAGATCTGGTGTTTCCTGCCTCATTTTTTGTTTCTTTATACTTGTGCAGGTGTTTGTTGGTGTATTTTTGTTGATCTTCTCTGGAGCCTGGCATCTGTTCATCTGTTTGGGGAGGAAGTAACAAAGTTAGTTAAAACTTTTTAATATTAGAAGAGTGGAATAAATAGCTCACACAAAAAATTGGAGATCACCAATATTTTAATTCATTTGTGCAGCCAGTCTTTGGAAACTTTCAATGAGAAATGGAAAATATATGTATTTTTTATATTTTTTCTTAAGAAAATTACTCTGAGTTCCTGCAATTATAATGATAATCTCCTTCTTTTCTTTTGGAAGACCCCAAATGTACAAGTCTTATCACAATGTATTGGACTACTGTATTGACTACTTTATAATTACTATCCCCTATACGAAAACCATACCAATGTGGGAGAGTTGTCATTTTCCATAGTGCCATTTTAATGGAGGTTCTTGCAAGAGTTGACAGTAAGAAGCCAAGGAAAGATACTTAGACAACTGATTGCTGCATCTTTAAATAGCTGAGAAAGGTGAGGAAGTCCACATCTTCTACTTCAAGGGATCAGATCTGCCCTCCTATCTGCTTCTATCATGTTCAGTCTCCAGGCAAGGCAGTGAAAGTTATGAATGATTATGACAGCTACAAGCTACTTTCTCTCTGGGGAATATACAATTCTCCTATTTTCATTCTCCATTTACATGGATTTGCCATGTCTCATCTCTGCTTGCAAAGATGTGAGGGAGTAAGCCAACTGACACTGATGTTGTGAGTATTAAAATAACTGATACTGAGCCCTTAACTATGCACCAGGCAGTGAGTACTCACAGTATCTGCCACTTAGCCCTCAAAGCAACAAGATACACACTTTCAATAACCCCTAGTTTACAGTTACGGAAATGGGGAGACATAAGCTCCAGCAAGCTCCCCAATCATATCAATGGCCGGTGGTGTGGAGGAGTGATTTGCACCCCGGTGATCTGTCTTTCAAATTGCACACTCGCACCTGCTAGGTGACCCCTCTTAGAAGAGGTCAGATGTGGAGCTAAGTTCTCTCATCTCTGTTCTCTTGGTTGGTCATCATCAGAATAAAGGTTCTCCCACTTCTCAAAGTTTAGACTTATTATATTGTAAAATAAAAGGGGAAACAGTAAAACTTATGATATATTTCAGATACGTGCCACATCATTTAAAACCACAGAGTTTGGGACATTTCATCAAACTTATGATCTTTCCAGACTACTAATGAACAAAATTCTGAATGATATAAAGATGAGTTAAAGGTTGCCGTATTGTTGCTGTTCTTTGAAAGGATCCCACGTTCTAGCAGTTCAGATCTGACTTGTGAACGATCTCTATCCAGTGTATGGGCTGTTTTCGTTAATAGTATTTTCAACCCTTCCTTCCCCTAAATCACAGTTCCATTCATAGAAGTTCCAATAACAAATTCTGATCTGAAATGAAAGGACTCAAATAAATGGATTCCAAATGTGCATGTCTTATCACCATGCATTTCTTTTCCTTACCCTTATTTTGGAAATTTAACATCTGTCTTGTTCCTTTGTATCCTTGTATTGATCTTCTTGGTATACTTCCTCTAGACTAGGGTTCAGCTTCACTCTTCCCAGCACCCCACGTTGTGGTTCTGATATATAAATATGGCTTGCTGACTGGGGCCTGACTACGTACTGACACAGATGTGTGCTGGTTTCCTGCCAACGGTCCATCCTTTGTGAGTAGCAGCCTCTCCCTAGATTAGTTCAACAAAAATTTACTGGGTGTAAAATAATTTATAATAATACCCAGTCTCTGGAATCAACTCTTGCCTTCAGCATTTACTAACTGTGTGGGTCTTAGGCAATTATTCACCTTTGTGATTCTACTGTGCTTATCTTTAAATAAAAACAACAAAATTGAAACCAAAAACAACAAATTGGAGTTTTCCATGTGCAGGAAATTAAGGAAAATTAATAGAATTGATATCTTAAATGAGAAAATCAACCATTATGTCAAAATCCATGAGATCATTCCCCCCCCCCCACAGAGGCCACCTATCCAGGCATATCCCTTTTCTGTTTTCTCTGGCCAGGATTTTGTACTGAAGGTCTCAAGACTGGTGCACCATGGAATATGGTAAGACTGAAAGTAGATAGGATCGCAGAGAAGAACTGGGCGAATACTGGAATCCAAGAGGCACAGTTGTGGGAAAAGCATGAGCAAGTGTGGTTTGATCAAGGGGCTTGTCAAAAAAAGAGCCAGGATGAGCAGCTAAATTGACCTAGGAAAGCAGGTGAGATGGCTGAAAACTGCACCTGGGGAAGCAATTGGGAGAGCCATTTAATTATGCAGGGTGCTGTCTCTTGCCTCAAGCCACTTTTAATGAGCCTGGAGTCTGGTGGCTGTGACGCCTTTGGCCTCTGTGGTTCAGGTGCTGGCCAGTGCCTAACGGGAGGGCTGCAGCCACTGTAGTGTCAGAAAGTCACAAAATCACAGAATGTTTTCTCATTTTCCTTTTATACCAGAGAACCAATTTCAATGCTGTTGGGGATACTTTTAATTCCTAGATTTCCAAATATTTCAAGGATTCTATTGTGCAGCATGGATAATGGGGAAAGCCTCTCTGTGCTGCTCCTTTCTGGAGATATATGATAATCCAATCAAGTTTATACCTACATTGCTCAGGAGTGGAAAGAAAAATATATTTCCAATTTATTTTTTAAAAAATGAAGAAACAAATTGCTGAAATGTAAGTTGAGGCCATGGTCTTGCAGATATTTTGTGATAGCTTTAATTGAAGGAGAGTTAGAATCTTATTCAACCTGGAGAAAAGGAAAGATTATACCATTTCTCAAATAAACAGAATATCAATTTTAGGCTTGTGCTCATGCCGCTTCTCCTTTTTCTAAGATATAGGAGATGTGGAGGGGACGTGTGGGCGCTCACACATGGTATGTGGAGGGTGGGGTGAGCCAGTGAGTGTATAAGGGAGCATCTGCTGGAGTCATTCTCAAGTGTAATCAGGAGTAACCTCCAAATAAACCAGCGTGTATGTTCAGCTCTCTCTATTCCTGAAGGCTACTCTGGATTATATAATACGGTGAGCTTCCTTCAGGGCCATGGCTTCATCAAAAAATCAAGGAAAATTTAAATGCAGTGGCTGGATTGCTGTACATATTAGAAGTGATTAGCTGTATTCATGAATCCATAATCACACCTGCAAATGAGGAATGAATCTATAGAAATAGGAAGCATTTCCAAAGCCATGAATATGCATGCGGTGTGTGTCGCCAGAAATATCATAATAAAAATAGTTTGTAAGTATCCAGGATCCAGCAGTACTGTTTCTTGTTCCAGATGTCAGAACTCAGCCATTTTGACTAAAACAGATAATAAACCTGAAGTTCAATATCAAGAAGTCACCATTTATGGTTCATGTTTTAGAAAAGATCATTTCTGCGGGTTATAAATGCACAGCCGATTCTAAGAGGTGGTTTCAGGGGCATCAGGAATGCTCGATGCCCACTCACTCTCTCCCCATCCACCATAAAAGGAACGTTTATGTGTGGGCTGACGCCTGGATTGTCTGCATTAACACTTCAGTTTTGATTTATTAAGGCTTTGCTCATAGTATTAAAACAATGAAAATAAGACATGCCTACAAATTTAAAGCAAACAATCCAACAGAGCATCAGGCTTTTGGATTCTCTCTTAAGTGACATTTTCAATGGAGGGTCTTTGAGGTGATGAGAACGAGGGTTAAATATATGTTAATAAATATTGCAATTCACTATTCACTATCCACAGCCTCCCTCAGTGAATATACTATGCACAGCTGAAGCCATACGAGACTTTCTGAGTCTCTAACCTCCCATTCACAAGATTGCCCGCATACCGTCCTTACTTCCTAAATCATGCTCACTGAGAATTACAGATGTGTAAAAAGGAAGCTTATTCACAAACAAGCTGCAACACACTTAACATTGGGAAGTTAATTTTCTTTCCTTCTAATCACTTTGGTTCCTTCTCTTTAGATTTAGAGCTTAAATTACCAGCTTCTTTGTGAATCATGCATCGAGGTCATCAATACTCATTAGCGTTACAGACCTCGTGAGGGAAAGCGGTGATGCCGGCTCAGATGCCTGCAGTTCGGTGGAGCACTGATTAACCCAATAAATATGTGCCAAAGGGAGTGTTCTTTGTAAATTCCTGTTTCCCCGAAACCCATACTATGTACCCTAATAGATCACGTTGCTATCTGGAGAAGACATAGTAATTAAAATAGCAAGAACTATTTCTTCCCTTTAACAAGTTAGGCGTCTTTTTAAAAATATATATATATATTTTCCGTGGGTGTAAGCCTTCGCTTTATTGTGCCTAATTGGGATAGAATCTGAGTGATGCCGCGACATGAACATAACAATGCAAATCCTGAGATATCCTTTGAGTCATAGAAACATAATGTCATGTGTAAGAATGAGAAGCCATATAGTTAAATAAATATCATTTCTGGCACTTGTTCTAGGCCAATTGCTTCATTCAGTGCTTACTATTCAATGGTGAAGATGAGGAAAGCTCTGCTGTTTTAAATTGCACAGCCTAGATAAAAGAACCCATAAATAACTGGGCAGCACGCCACATAATCTCACTGTAAGGGAAATTGAAGGCACTGTGGTAACAGGTAACGGGAAACTGACCCAGTCTTGTGAGTGCAGAGTGGCCAGAGACAGCTTCCCAGAGGAAAGTACTTCAATTTGAGAGCAGCGGGGTAAATAGGAGACATCAACAATGGGGGAGTGTAGCATATTCAAAGAGAGAAACATCATGTGTGGAATGGTATTTCATTAGGGAAAGGAATCCATTACTGTGGAGGGAAGAATCAGAGCACAGACAGAGGGAAGGTAATGAACTACACAGCGCGGGTCTCATTGACGCATGTGGAAGGCTCAGGCATCATCTTTAGATTAGGGGAGAACATTGTAGAATTTTAATCCGAAGATGCATACACGTCCTCAGGTACTCTGAGATCAAAAGCAGGGAATCTGCTAGGTAGAGAAGGATGGAGGGATGGGGGAAAAGGAAAAGAAAAGAAAAGAAAAGAAAAGAAAAGAAAAGAAAAGAAAAGAAAAGAAAAGAAAAGAAAAGCGGTGCCTGTGGCTTAAAAGGGTAGGGAGCTGGTCCCACATGCTGGAAGTGGCAGGTTCGAACCCTGCCCCGGCCAAAAACAAACAAACGAACAAACAAACAAACAAAAAACAGAAAGCAACTAATTCTCACATAAGTTGGATTTAATTTTCACCAAAGTACATTATTTGAACAATAATTTTTAATTCAACTTGTTAATATGTTGTTTAGGATATTGCATCCTCAATTATAAGTGAAATATGTTTGCGATTTCCCTCTATAATAATATATTTTTTCCGATTTTAATATCAGGTATATCCAAATAAAGTAGAGTGAATTTGAAGTATTTCTCCTTTTTCTATTGCCTATAAGATTTGGCATGATCTTTTTTTTTGAAATTGTCTTCTATTTTTATTTATAAATACTAGTTGTCTATTTTTTGAGACTTTGGAAAAAATTAAAAAAAAAATAGATGAAGACGCTGACAAAAATGGTTATATGCACATTAAAGCATCACCAGTGACACAAAATTCTCTCCCTCAAGTAAAATGACATTCATAGCACCACTGTCTCTCAGAAGGAGGCCACTACTTTTATTTTGATCACCACTATTGTGTGATATGCCTCCAACTTATTTTCTTGGGTATGTGGAATTATCCTGACAAAAATCCAGGTTTTACTTTCATGCACATTTTATTTTCACATGGAAATGTGATAGCTCATAAGAACCTTTTAAGTCATAGTTAATTCAGATTGCCTGGAATAATTCTATGCCTCCAATAAATCAGCTTTTACAATATGTGTACAAAAAAATAAAGTAGGGAACCTGTTAGTACATGGCCTAGCAGCCAGTACATGGCAGTGAACGGTTTCTTTTGCCATCTTCTCCTTCTCTCTTCCTTCGTTCCTCATTCTCCCTTTGGGTCTTTTGGTCTCTCTCTATCATTCTCACTCTCTCAGACTTATTGGTAGTTTCCTAATGGGTAAGTTAAAAAATGGGTATGCATATAATATCACTCGCTGATCAGAACAGAATATCTGTTACTAAAATGACAAGTTAAAATTTCTCAGTGGTCACAATGTTACTAACTAAATTTATGAATGAGCAAAAAAGTGATTAAGAATTAACGCTTCATGGGATAATTTAGATATGTGAAAATTTGACTAAATATAACTACTAATAAGTGCCACAAAATAAAACTCACGGTGGCAGATGCTATTATAACTAATTTTGGATAGGGATAAAATGATTGATAAATCAAATCTTAATTATAATTTATGTAGTGAATAATGAACCCTGATGAAATGTATTTTGGTAAACTAAAGAGAAAAAAAATGGCAATTGCTTAATAGTACTTCGTAAGAAATTCCTCAAACAGTTAAATTGGTTCAATGAATTCACTTCTAAAATACTCCTGATAAAATTCAGTACTCTATGAAATTTCAGTGGAAATATTTACATTTTCTGATTCTGGATAAAGTGAATATAAATTTGTCTCTGTCTTAAATAAAAACAAAAACAATATAGAAAAAATATGCAGAACAAATATTTTTGTAGAAACTGACCGACAGAGATGACAACATGAATGACAGAGATCATTGAGACATGGAACCCGGATGAGTACAGTGAGCCCATTCCTTACTGCTCAGCTGAGTGCGGTAAGGAAATCTGCTCAGAATCCATAGAGAACTCAAACGTATTAGCAAGAAGAGAACAAGTGATCCCTTGTCAGGGTGGGCAAGGGACTTGAAGACAAACTTCTCTGAAGAAGACAGGTGCATGGCCTACAAACATATGAAAAAATGCTCACTATCCTCAACCATCAGAGAAATGCAAATCAAAACTACTTTGAGATATCATCTAACACCAGTAAGATTGGCCCATGTCACAAAATCCCAAAATCACAGATGCTAGAGTAGTTGTGGAGAAAAGGGACCACTTCTATACTGCTGGTGAGATTGCAAACTAATACATTCCTTTTGGAAAGACATCTGGAGAACACTTAAAGAACTAAAAATAGACCTGCCATTTGATTCTGTAATTCCTCTATTAGGTATATATCCAGAAGACCAAAAATCACACTATAATAAAGATATTTGTATCAGAATGTTCATTGTAGCCCAATTCATAATTGTTAGGTTGGAAGAAGCCCAAGAGCCCATCGATCCACAAATGGATCAATAAATTGTGGTATATGTACACCATGGAATACTATGCAGCCATTAAGAAAGATGGAGACTTTACGTTCTTCATGTTTACATGGATGGAGCTGGAAAATATTCTTCTTAGCAAAGTATTCCAAGAATGGAAGAAAAAGTATCCAATGTACTCAGCCCTACTATGAAACTAATTTATAGCTTTCATAGAAAAGCTATAACCCAATTTTAGCCCAGAAATATGGGGAGAGGGGAGAGGGAGGGGAGGGGGGAGGGTCGATGGAGGGAGGGCGATTGGTGGGACCACACCTATGGTTCATCCTATAAGGGTACATGAGAATCTCTCTAAATGTAGAATATAAATGCCTTAACACAATAACTAAGAAAAAGACATTAAGGCTATGTTAACCAGTTGGATGAAAGTATTTCAAATTGTATACAGAAACAGTACACTGTACCCCATGATAGTATCAATGTACACTGCTATGATTTAATAATAAAAAAAAAGTTTCTAGGATACGGAAGAGAGAAAAACA